>ML274286.1:113794-158105 GCA_005239495.1 Nicotiana undulata | reverse complement strand
AGTGATGATGATTGCCCGCGGGGCTGATACTGAGTGATGATTGATACTGTGTGATGATTGATACTGAGTGATTGAGGGAATGCCTGAGGACATGGTTACGATAAATGATTTTTGCCCGAGGGGCGCGTTTATGATGATTTTACTATGTTTCAAACTATGATTCACTTTGTTTTCAAACTGAGTCTTACTGAGAATTTCACTGAAATATAGTGATATTTACTTGTTTTTCAAAGGAGTTTGGAACTGGTTTTTGAACTTATGAATTTGTTGAATACTACTTGGTGACTTGATGTTTTTAATAGTTGCTGTGAAATGGTGTATTTGTTTGTGTGCTTTATATTTCTCAGACTGTGATTTCTTTTCATTACTACTGAGTTGGCGTACTCATAAAGACTCCCTGTGCCTCTGTGCACAGATCCAGGTACGAGCTCGCAGCAGTAGCTGACGCAGGTTCGTTAGCAGCAGTCACGGGATTTCGAGGTAGCTGTCCAGCGTCCACAGCTTCTCCATTTCCCTTCCTTATTTTGTTTTTAGCTCTTGATTCAGAGACTTATATTATAGTTTTAGCAGAGTTAGATTTAATTATTCTTAGATGCTCATGACTATTGACTCCAGTTCTGGGAGGATGTTTAGAGTTGTTAGGTTATTATTGGGGGCGTTAGACCTATATAAATTATTCTTTATTGAATTGCTGTTTATTTTGCATTATGAACTATTAAATGAGAACAACTGCATAGTAATGTGATGGTTGGCTAGCCTAGTTCCACGATAGGCGCCATCACGGCCTGTTAGGATTTGGGGTCGTGACAAAAATCCCTAATTCTACCCAAACCTCCAGTTTTTACCATGAAATTCTTAGAATTTAGATTGAATTCTTGTAAAATGAAGTGAAAGATCGAAAGAAACGAGTTAAGAATCACTTACCTATGATTTGGGGAAGAAATGATCTTTGAAAAATCGCCTAGAGAGTTTCTTGTGTTTGGAAGTTTTGAAAAATAAGAAAAATCTCGTCTAAGTCAAGACTTATCAGCTGCACATGTCACATTTGTGACTAGAGCTACGCAATTGCGAAGCTCGCAAATGCGAACCCCTCGCATTTCTGCAGCCTTCGCAAATGCGAACTATTTTTCGCAAATGCGAGACTACCCAGCCCAACCCATGTTCACAAATGTGATGCTTCTACGAAAATGCGAGGCTTGCATTCGTGATCCAGACCTTGCAAATGCGAGATCTGCAGACCTGAAGCACACCAACTATGTTTTCTAAGTTCATTTCACTCTGTAGCCTATCCGAAACTCATCTGAGCCCTCGGGGCTCAAAACCAAACATGCACAAAAATCATAAAATATCATACAAACTTGCTCGTGCGATCAAATCTCCAAAATAACACCTAGAACTACGAATTTAGCACCAAAACATATGAAATTTTCAAGAACACTTTAGAAATTCCTATTTTCTCAACCGGACGTCCGAATCACATCAAATCAGTTCTGTTTCTCACCAAATTTCACAGATAGGGTATAAATATCAAAACGGACATGTACCGGGATCCGAAACCAAAATACGGACCCGATACCAACAAGATCAACCATTAACCAATTTCTTAAAACCATTAAAATTTCAGTGTTTCAATTTTTAACAAAAATTCATATCTCAAGCTAGGGACCTCAGAATTTGATTCCGAGCATACGCCCAGGTCCCATATTTCACTACAGACCCACCGTGACCGTCAAAATACGGGTCCGGGTCCGTTTACTTAAAACATTGACCGAAGTCAACTAAAATCAACTTTTTAGGCCAAAAATTATTATTTCATCAATTTTCCACATAAAAGTTTTTCGAAAATATGTCCGGACTGCGCACGCAAATTGAGGATAGTAAAAGTGAGATTTTTAAGTCTAAAAACCACGGAATAGAGTTCTAAAATACAAGATGACTCTTTGGGTCATCACACATTATGAAGCAATGTGTAATAACCATCCAAACAAGCTTATAAGCAATATATTTTCCCTTTGTTGTTTAATTGTATTTGCGGATGTAGCAAAATTATATTTTTATATTATTTGATCATTAATCTATTCTGATAATCCTGTATTCAACTCAATAAAAACTTTGTTACACCCAAAAACACAAAATTAAAATTTAGAAGTACAAATAAAAATAGAAATAATATAACTAAATAATTTTTATGCACCCCAAAAGACAAATTAAGATTCAAAACTTACAAATCTAAATAACGAAATACATTCTTAAATATTCAACAGTTTTGCTAACAATAAGTAAATTCTATGCTATCCACCCAGTGGATTCGTCTACTAAGAGGATCGGCGAAGATATTAAGCCCAATGAGGACCTCTTCTCCTTAGGCACATCTATCTAAGTCAAAAGTTAAATCAAGTTATAAAAGGGAACCTTTACATTTTTATCCTCAACTAGTCATGAAAACTTCACTATATTGTTTCTACTGTAGTGTTCTTTTATCTTTGGCTTTTGTGAAGTTAATTAAGTAAAAAAGATGCATTTGAGAGTTAAAGAAGAGACGCGAATATACTGATCATTCCACCAAAGGAGCAACCATCTGAACTCATGTGTGAAGTGAAAACAATACTTTGAGTTTTTTTTTTTAAATAAAGAGTACATAGTTGCAAACTACATAAATAATTATATAAGTCACAATAAATAACAATTCAAAATATTTAAAAGACTGTGAATAAAAAATAAAAATAAAAGTAATGTCCAACATGAGGTTTAACATGCACATCTTTTGCTCTTGCAAGTCATGCTTTAAACAATTTGAAATGTCTTCCTTCTGAGGTTTTATCAAATGCTTCACTCTACAAAGAGATTTGAATATATTGAACCGACAGAGTTGTAAAAAAATATTAAAAACTATAGGATTGAGCTCAATTATGACCAAAATTGAAAAGAGAGATAGAATCGCATACATGCATTCTGGAGAGCAGAAATTTGGGAAGAAGAAAAGAAAGATATTCTCATTATTCTATTTTATGAGAAAGAATACAAACGAAAATTATAAGCTTCGATGCCCTCAACTCTCACGTGCACTTCACATGCGATCTTACTGACTCATTAACAACATATTTCAACTGTTAATTGTTGCACCATATTTGTGATAGGTGATTGACCCAAAATGTCATCTTGTATTTTAGAGCTTGATTTTGCGCTCTTTAGCCTTAAAAATCTCATTTTTACGCTCCTCAATTTGTGTTCGCAATCCGAACGTGTTTCCGGAAAGTTTTTATGTTGAAATCATGAAAATAATAATTTTGCTTTAAAAAGTTGATTGTAGTTGACTTCGATCAACGTTTTGGGTAAACAGGTCCGGACCCGTGTTTTAACGATCCCAGTGGGTTCGTAGAGAAATATGGGACATGTGCGTATACCCGGAATTGAATTCTGAGGTCCCTGGCTCGAGATATGATTTTTTTTTTGTTAAAAATTGAAAGACTGAAAATCTAATGGTTTTAAGAATTTGATTAATTTTTTATCTTGTTGGTATCGGGTCTGTATCTTGGTTCTGGAGCCCGGTACATGTCCATTATGGTATTTTAGACTTGTCTATGAAATTTGGTGAGAAACGGAGTTGGTTTGACGTGATTCGGACGTCCGGTTGTGAAAATAGAGGTTTTGAAACTTTCTTGAAAATTTCATTCAATTTGGTGCTAAATCCATGGTTCTAGGTGTTATTTGGCGATTTGATCGCACGAGTAAGATCGTATGATGTTTTAGGACTTGTGTGCATGTTTAGTTTGGAGCCCCGAGGGCTCGGGTGAGTTTCGGATAGGCTATGGGATATTTTGAACTTGGGAAAAAATTGGTTTTGCTGCAGTCAGTGTTTCTGGTTTTGGTGAATGGGTGAATGGGTTTTGGTCCCAACCTCGAGTTTTGACCAAGCAGACCCGGGGGCGATTTTGACTTTTTGGGAGAAAGTTTGAAAAAGCTAAATTTATGTATTGAAATTGATTTCTTTAGCAATATTTGATGTTATTAAGTTAATTATGGCTAGGTACAAGTGGTTCGGAGGTGGAAACTAGAGGGAAAATGGTAATTGAGCAGTGAGTGGCATGTGGATCGAGGTAAGTGTTGTGTCTAACCTTGACTTGAGGGCAATGGGAACCCTCGAATTATGTTATTATGTGATATCCATGTGAGTGGCGTATATGCGAGGTGATACGTCGCCAAATTACTTGTTTTCCCTGATGTACTGCTTTCCTTTAATTGTTTTCTTCCCTATCTTAATTGTTATATGCTCCAAATGCTTTCCATGCTTAAGTGCTAAGTGTTAATCAACATCATTCTCCTGTTAACGATGATAGATCTTCCCATAGGTCCTCTAATCCCTGATATTTGCTTAATTCGACTTGTTTGCACCTTTTTATTGTAAATTGCTGGGTTGGTCTCGTTGTGTAGTATTATTTGAGTAGATTTTACATTGATCAAGGTTTCCTTTTCTTGGTTCAGTTCGGTATTTATTTATCGTAAAGGCCTTGTGATTTAGACGGTTAATTGACTATGTACATTGAGTGTTGGTACTGATATGGTGGGATCGGGCTGCACGCCGCAGCAGGAGGAATAAGGGAGGATTGATATGGTGGAATAAGGGTGAATATGTTTATACGGGGGGATCGGGTTGCACGCCGCAGCCGGTGGTATTAGGGTGGATTGATATGGTGAAATAAGAGTGAATTATCATATTGATGTTGATATATGGTAGGATCGGGTTATGCGCCGCAATATATATTTATATTATTTACTGCTATTGTTATTGTTATTGTATGGTGGAATAAGGAAGGAATTTGTGTTGTCTGATGGGATCGGGTTATGCGCAGCAACAAAACTATATGTTCCTATTTCTTGAGCTGCATTTCTTTCCGGTATTTCTTTCATTATTTGATATAGTAAGGATTGGTAACTCTGGAAGACACTAGTTCACTCTAGAGGTTGTGGTTGTCATTTCCAGTTGGATGTTTGGTTCTGTTCAGTATTTTTATTATTCTGTCATTTTATATACTGCGTACAGGTTCTTGTATAGGTGCCCTGCCTTAGCCTCGTCACGACCTCGTCGAGGTTAGACTCGACACTTACCAGTACATGGGGTTGGTTGTACTGATACTACACTCTGCACATTGTGCAGATTTTGAAGACAGTCCCAGCGATGGTCATTAGTGAGCTCAGGTCGGATATTTGCAGTGACTTGAAGTATGGTTGTTCAGCGCCCACAGCTCCTGGAGTCCCCATCCTCTTGTCTTTTAGCTATGACAGCTTTATACTTATTTAAGACCTTTATGTGTATTACTTTAGAAGCTTGTGAACTTGTGACACTAGATTCAGGGAATTATAATAGACGATTGGCTGTTCAATTTTTGCTTTTGTACTTAGAACATATCTGTTATTTTAGTTCGTTATAAATGATAATGTTAAAGCTGCTAAAAGGAGTAAAATGTTCTAACGCTGGCTTGCCTAGCAAGTGAAATGTTAGGATCCATCACGATCACGACGTTGGGAATTCCGGGTCGTGACAAGTTGGTATCAGAGCACTAGGTTACATAAGTCTCACGAGTCACGAGCAAACTTAGTAGAGTCTGGAGAATCGTTACGGAGACGTCTGTACTTATCTCCCAGAGGCTATGAAGTTTAGGACCAAATTTCACTTTTATTCAACTTTGTCGTGCGATTTTGTTTTCTCAATACTGATTGAACTCTCTTGTTCTTATTCTCTCGCAGATGGCGAGAACGCGTACCGTTTCTTCAGCTGAGCAACAACTAGAGCCTCCAGCAGCAGCTCCTACGAGGGGTAGAGATTGAGGCCGAGGTCGTGCCAGAGGCCGAGGCAGGGGCAGGGCTCAGCCTAGAGCTCGAGAAGCAGACCCAACTATGGAGCCTCGGGTAGAGTTCGATGAGGAGGTTCCAGCTCAGACTATTCTTTCCGGACCAACTTAGGTCCCGCAGGGGTTTGTTGTCACCCCAGTGCTCAAGATTCTTTGGTCTGATTGGTGGTCCTTATGGAGAGTGTGGCCCAAACTGGCGCATTCCCCACGTCACCAGCCGTATCTAAGGTTGGAGGAGGAGCCCAGACTCCTGCTACTCACACTCCGGAGCAAATGGCTCCCCAGTTTTAGACTCCAGCAGCTTATCCAGCCGGAGTAGTTCTGCCGGTTGATGCGGCACAGCCCGGTGATGGGTCAGCTATGTCTTCTAAGGCTTTGTGGAGATTGGATAGGTTTACCAAACTCTTTCTAGTCCATTTCAGTGGTGCTACTTCAGAGGATCTCCATGAGTATCTTGATAGCTGTCATGAGGTTCTTCGGAACATGGGTATATTGGAGACCAATGGGGTTGACTTTGCAGCATTTCAGATGACTGGTTCCACCAAGAAATGGTGGAGGGATTATTTGTTGACTAGACCAGCTGGGTTGCCTGCTCTTACTTAAGACCAATTCTCTCATCTCTTCTTAGAGAAGTTTCTGCCTATCACCTTTGTTGATACCCAATTTTTCCCTATAATATTTTTGAAATGCATATATACCTTCAAAACTATGCATTAGAATCAATTGATATTTTTCCATAATTTCTAAATTTTTAAATTAATTTTATTTATATAAATAATTACAAATTGCATCACAAAAGACTTTATAACAATTTCATGGCTTAATATTTCTATTTATATTTATATTAGGCTTAAATTATTGCACAAATAGCCACATTAACATTTTTTGTTTACAATTGCAATAACTTTGCAATTATAGCTCATGCATGCATTATTACATTATTTTACCAGAAAATAGCTCATTGTATTTTTTTAAATATGGAGTAATTATTTTAAAACATTTATATGCATGAAAATTATTTTTTATAATCTGTTAATTATTTTATAAAATATTTTTTATCAACTGTTTGGGTATTTAACAAATAGCCTTTTATTTTTCAGACCTGGCCTCTTTAAAACCAGCCCAAACCCTTTAATAAAACTAGCCCAAACCCCTTAAAGCCCAATATGCCTACCCGACCCAATAATCCATCTTCAATTGTGGCCGTTGATCTTTTAGATCAACGGTCCACATTGACCCTTACCATAATTAATCCTAACATAAGCCCTAAACTCCTCATTCTCTCCAACCCCGACGTCATCGTCTCCCCTCATCTCTCAACTCTCTCTCAACCTAGCCTTAACCCTAATCGCCGTCACCGGCGAAAACCTCACTCTTATGGTGTTTCTGTACCCTCTCCGACCACCCCTGGGCTCCTATACTCCATGGCTCTTCGATTTCATGAATACTTGAGAAGATCTCAAGGAAATCCAACCTGTCCCGGTTTGAAACTTGTTCACAGCCCTATTTCAGGCCCTTTTCGTTTGTAAGTAAGAACTTCTTCTTGTTTTTATTACGAACCCATGGGTTCTTGACCTATTCTCTTCACCTCTGCTATTTTCTGAAAAACCTAGTTCGATACTGTCAATTCTTCTCAGATCTTTACAGATCTAAGATGATTCGAGTATTATTAAGTGTTTTCCCTCAAAATCCCTTGTTTTAATTAACTATTTCGATTTTAATCACTCTTTCTAAAACTAGGGTTCATCCCGGACTTTTTCTTCGAAGATTTTTTCTAAGTTCTCAGTGTTTAGTTAATTGTTTCTTCATCATCTTGACTCATTTTTGCATGAATGTTCAAACCCTAGACGATTCTGTGTGATATACTATTTTCTTCAATTTTTGTTTCGATACTTTGTTATTTTTGTGATACCAGTCGTTTTAGCTTACTCCATTTTTTGGACTTAAATGTTTTCCCTGTTAAAATCCAGTATTCTTTGGGATTTTTTCCCTAATTGATCTCTATTAGTGATTCGAATCAACTTTTCTTGTTAAACCCGATATTTTTGTGAAGTTTTACTTATTTGATTTCTATTTATGGAATCTGAGTAATTCTTTTCGGTAAAATCAGTACTCTTTGAAGATTTTCTTACTGATTATTTCCTATTAATCACCCTGTTAAAATTTGTGTGCTTGATTCTTACAAGTTCCCTTATTTGTGACCTGTTTCCCTCTTTTACTTGCCTTAATTAGTCATCCGAATAGTTTTGGGATTTTTATTGACTCCCTATTTGGTATGATTTGTATTTTTTTCCTTAATTAGACCCTCTTGTTGTGACCGTTAATTGATTATCCCAAATTAAGGGATCTATTCTGGACTCCCTCATGGAAATTGATTCTGTGATTATTTGGTTGCCCTTAATTGATTGAATTCCGATTCTCCTTACCTTATTTGTTCTACTCCCTAAGTGTTATATATACACTCTTATTTTACCTCTCAAACACACGAACAGTGGCTCAAAAACAGACACACACAACTTTCTCTCTTCTCTCTTTATGTTATTTGTGCTCATTGCTTGTCTAGCTGGCTAAAAGCCAAGGCTAGACTGTGGAATTCTACCTACTTTACCTTCTGTTTTTCTCTCTTAAATGGAATGTTTCTGTTCTTAATACCATCTCTTCTAGTATGAAGTTTATATTTATGTGCTCTTTGTTGCTCCATAGCTGTTAAAACCATGTCTCTCTCTGCATTGGTTCAATTGCTTATGTACTTAGTTTCATGTTCTTTCCTGTTTGCTGTCTTGATTAGCATGCTTGAGTTTCACCTTATCTTGTTTCATTGTTTTAATTAGCATGTCCCTCTTACTTTAGTATTCAATATGGTCTTAAAACAGCCTGTTTACTTTATGTCTCCCATGTCCTGCAACCCCAATTAGTGATTACCTTGTGTGGTTGGATTTATGTGGCTCTTTCTGTATTATTCAACATGACTGGCTCTGTATCCAGACCTAGGTGTTTAGCCAACATGTTTAGTACAATGCCTAGGCCTTCTTTTCTTTTGTCTTAAGTAGCATGCCTACCCTATCACTAAGTATGATTGTAAGATCTGAATGATTCATGTTTAAACCTTAAATCAGTGTGCTTTAGTTAACTCATGCCTGCTCTGTGACTGCCTTCTCCCATCTTCTTATGTGCATTTGTTCAAACATCTTGTGTTCCCAACCCCTACTCTCTTTTGTGTAACTGTTTGTTCACCTAGAATTAATTAGCAAGAGTTAATTCTGGAAAATGTGATGCTTTTATGGCTATGTTGTTGTTTGCTAAACCTGGTTTTCAGCATGTTTTTTATCCCTAATATGTTTCTCTAAACTATTGCTATTCCTAAAAGTATTTTCACTCCTAAAGATTTTACCTCTATACTGTTTTCAAAAGTCATCTCAACCATGTCAAGCACTCTCACTTCTATTATTAGATTACTTAAGTACTGCCTAGGAATCCATGAGATTCCTCCGAACTCTGGCACACTGGGGCTGGCCCTTCCGCACTGCACATAATCACTTCTCTATTAAAAGGGTCTTGGTGTGAGCATTTCCCGGGGTCCCTGAGGCCCTTGGGAACTTTGACGCACCAGGATACTCTATTGGACATCATGAGACTTTGGCATCTTGGATTATTGGAAGGCCTGGTATTCCCAGGTTCACTTTGGGCCTATTCAGGCTCCCTATAGCATAGCTTTTATTTATTATGTAATTCATTTATTTATGGTCAGTAATAATAATCCTTGTAAACAGATATTGGGGAAATTAGTAAAAGGAGAGGGATTCTTATATAATTTTTGTGGGGAAACCGGGTAGAAATCATGCATTTAGGTTTGTTATGCTTACTTGCATTAGAAATCATGCTTTAGGTTTATTATGCGTATTTGCATCATAAATCATTCCTTTAGGTTTGTTATGCTTACTTGCATCAGAAAT
Organism: Nicotiana undulata; assembly: GCA_005239495.1. Taxonomy (NCBI): domain Eukaryota; kingdom Viridiplantae; phylum Streptophyta; class Magnoliopsida; order Solanales; family Solanaceae; genus Nicotiana; species Nicotiana undulata. The sequence continues at coordinate 148,303 of ML274286.1, read as the reverse complement.
CATGCCTTAGGTTTGTTATGTTTACTTGCATTAGAAATCATGCCTTATATTTATTATGTTTAGTTGCTTTAGAAACCATGCCTTTAGGATTGTTTGGCATACTAGAAAACATGTTATCGGCTCATTATGTCATTTGTTACTAAATTCTGTTTCTGCATAATCATGACCACCTAGAAATCTGTTATTAAGTCACTGATGTAATTTTATCTAACAAAAAACGTCCATTCTTTATGTGCATTAGAAACCCTGCTTTAGGACTGTTATTATATTCGCTTTAAAGCAATATCTGCATCACGTGAAATCAGTAACTATCATGTCTATAAGAGCGTTTAAAAGCAATCTGAACATTTAGATATCATGTTATAGGGATAAGCGTGCATGAAACCAGTTTCTTAATATTCAGCACCTAGACCAGCATGTTTATAGGACTTAATAAGTTCAAACCGTTTGTTCTAAACTGATTTCCAGAATCCTGATTACATTTTAGACAGCATGTTTATAGGATATCTCCGATCCACGTCTAGGAAAGCCTGTAGGTAATTAAAATCTTATAAAAACTGTGAAACTATGCTTTGCTTATTTGTGAATTGCCCAGATTCAACAGATCCTAAAATCAGTAGGAAAACTGATTAGGTTGCTATTATTTCGCCTTAACACGATGTTGCATATTCTCTGCTTGTCATTCTCACCTAGATATCCTATTCTAGGACCTTTCTGAAACATCTGAAATTTTTTTGTTTGAGACGTGCTAATTGTCTGCTTATTTTAGGAGGTAAATGTGAGCCCCCTTAACTGTTCTTTTATTTGATAGTCCTAATTGTTGTTTATTGCCGCTTAGATTTTTCTCCTTTTAAATACCTTAGGAGTGTCTAGAACTGCCTAAACTTAGAGGTCCTAACCACCTCCAGGACCATAAGGAAGGGACGGGTAATGCACGCATAGAGTTCGTTTAATTAAAACCGCTTATATAACCACTAGGGGGGATAATTGGGTGTTAAAAGGATATGATGACCTGTGCGCTAATGCCACGTGTAACCCCTCTAGTTGAGGAAGGTTTACCAGGTACTGTACAGATGTGATCCTATAGGCTAATAAACTTAGGACTTCCCTTATTTTTATACATATGTGTGCTTAGACTACTTTATTTGTAAAATGACTAATTCACAAAAATAAGTTTGGCTGGGACCCACCGTTGTGGACCCCGAGGGGTGCCTAACACCTTCCCCTCAAGGTAATTTCAAGCCCTTACCCAAACTCTGGTAACACAAACCAGTTTTTATGAGTTATTTGCAATAGGTACCCTAACACACCTTAAATCCGTTAGGTGGCGACTCTTCAACTTTCGTACCCCTTTCCCAAAAGGAAATGAGTTGTCCCAATGAATGTCGAAACCCTGACTTCCGCTGCGAAGGGGAAAAAAGAGGGCGCGACAGTATGGCGACTCTGCTGGGGATTTTAGACTTTTACCATAACAAACTTCTTTGTGAATTAGTCTGCACATGCCTTACTTTGTTAATACCTCCGCACCCTTTCCCTTTCCCTTTCCCTTTATGTGAACATAACTGTTTATTTTCGAGTATTTATTTCCTCAATACAAAACTGACTTGTTTCTTTGTTTTCCTTCTTAACGTCTTTCAATTATAAATACTGTATTTATCGCTTTTCTAACGTGCAAATACATGACAACATGCTATTTATTGTTGCATAAGTCATGCTCAACATCATACTCTACTCGTGCGTAAACAATCCTATAGAAACGCTTGATGAGTGGTTGCGCTTTTCCAATATATCACCCTTTAAATTCGGAAAGGCTTATTTGTGGTAAAACTAGTCGATCGGTGATGCAATCGACGGTTCCATGCCTTTTCCCCTCAAGTTGTCCGCTTGAGGGTACCATTATAGACCCCCATAGTAACCTTACTCATATTATAATTGTGCATGCATCATGGTCAAACCTAGTCGGGTTAATATGTTGTCCACATAATAACCCTTTAAGACAAGCCTTATCCAAAGTCCACCGGGGTTTCCATAATCCCAACGGACACAACCACGTTTTGTGAATTAATTTTGGAGAACTAAATGCCAATATGCTAATCAGGAGTATATAAATAGTCGAATCAGGTGGGGGAAAAAGGTCCTAACCTTCTTTGTTTTGTAGAAAATGAGGCACGAGGTCCCTATATTCTGCATGGTCAGCAACATACCACCACTGCTACTAGACTAGTAGGAAGATCTTTCCTCAAGTGAAAAGAAACATGTGAGAAAATACTTGGGCAATTTACCTTCCCTGCTAGACATTCAGCCAAACAATATGTTGATCGAAGCTGTAACTCTATTCTGGGACAGTGAGAGAGTCGTGTTCCGTTTTGGGGATATAGAAATGACACCACTCCTGGAAGAAATATGGGGGTTTGCTGGACTGCTTTGGGACGACCCTGGGCTATTAGTAACGGAGAAATGCGCTGGTAAGGGATTCTTAAAAATGATGGGATTAAAGAAGAATGTCGACTTGGAGTGCTTTAAAAAGTCCTATATACCTTTCGAATATATGTACGAGAGATACGGTCATAGCAAGTCTTACCATACATTCCATGATGAGTTTTCTATCACTTCTCTGGGTCACATCCACCGCAGATTTTTCGTATTCATTGTATGCTTCTTGGGTCTAATAGTGTTCCCAATGAAAAGGGAAAGAATCCACACTAGACTGGCCATGGTCGCCAAGACTTTAATGGAGGGAATTGAGGGACATACATACACTATAAACCCTATGATCATAGCAGACATCTACAGGTCTCTGGACCGCTGTCAGAAAGGGTTCAAGCATTTCAAGGGTTGCAATTTGCTACTACAGCTGTGGTGATTAGAGCATCTTCAAAAGGGTCAGTACCGTCAAGAATTTCCGCGAAGGGCTTGGAACGATCATATTGCCTTCCATCACCCTAAGCGGATGACTAACATTCCGGACAGGTTTGCCCAACTGGAAAGTGCCAAAGAATGGGTCGAGTTCTTCGAAGATCAAGTCCGGAGAAGGTCCTTCTGGGACCAAGTAGGCTAGATTTATTTGCTTTCTTAAATGTAATAAGGCCAAGTGCCAATAGTGACTTATCTTTATGATCTTAGTGTCATTTTGGGATTCGTCAATTTTTATATTAACGAAATAAGGCATTTATTGGCATCTAAGTTCTCCAAATCAACTTGTCGCTAAGCCTTCCTCGGGCACAACGAGGCTCCCAAATTAGGACGCGAATTTACATCTTTATGCAATATATGTTTAAATACTGCAAGTACTATTTTCAGAACCCTTACTGACTTGGCTACCTTTTGTTTATCTTTCTTTTTCTTTTGATTATTCTCATTCCCGAAAGGTTGGTTCGTGCATACTGACATCATCAGCTTATCACACAAGATCTAGGGCCCCTCCACCTTCTCCTCCTCCTAGTCCACCAAAAGGAAAAGGAAAAGCAAAGATGGAAGATTTGTACAATACCAGAAAAGAAAACAATACACATGTTGAACATGCAGAAGCTTCTGATGGTCAGGGTACTCAGGCCCCAAATGATGCAGTTTCACGGCTTGAACAAAAAATACTAGAACTCTAGGGTGAGCTTGAGCATGTCCGGAATGTAGCAAACATATCCTTATCACTCAGTGTCCCAGATATCAATCATCCAAACACCCAGAACCCCGCACCATCTCAAAACACACCCAACAAGCGCCCACAGAATCCTCCTACACCTCACCATTATACAACCCCACCACAAAATAAAAATATCCCACCACAGTACCAGCAAAACCATACCCCACAAAATAATCCGCCAATCATTCTCGAACTCCAGAACTCCACAATTGATCACCACTATACTCAAACTCTATGTCACCCACCAAACAACCCTATATATGTGGAGACCCTACCTCACTCCACTCAACCCATATCCTGTGCACCGGAATCTGCTGAGAAGGACATGCTTATTAAGAACCTGGTCGAGGAGCTCAAGAAGTTGACCAGTCGGGTTCAAGGCGTGGAAGGAGACAAAGGGATAGAAGGTCTGAACTAAGAAGACCTATGCATACAGCCGGACGTAGAACTGCCGGAGGGTTACAAACTTCCCAAGTTCGAGATGTTTGACGGTATAGGTGATCCCAGGGTTCATCTAAGGACCTATTGTGATAAGCTTGTCGGGGTCGAAAGGATGAAAGCATCCGGATGAAGCTTTTTATTAGGAGTCTTGCGGGAGACGCCTTGCCCTGGTACATCAACTAGGATCCTAAGAAATGATCAAACTGGGTGAGTATGGCGTCTGATTTTATGGACAAATTCAGGTTCAACACAGAGAATGCACCAAATGTCTTATACGTTCGGAATCTTAAGAATAAGCCTACTAAGACCTTCCGCGAGTATGCTACTCGTTGGAGGTTAGAAGCAGCCAAAGTTAGGCCTGCATTGGACGAGGAACAGATGAACAAGTTCTTCGTCAGAGCACAGGATCCGCAATACTATGAAAGGTTGATGGTTATTGAAAATCATAAGTTCTCTAATATCATCAAGCTCGGTGAAAGGATCGAAGAGGGCATCAAAGAGGGATGGTAACAAACTTTGAGGCATTGCAGGCCACTAATAAAGCATTGCAGTCAGGGGGTATATCTAAAAAGAAGGACGTAGGAGCAGTAATGGTTGCCCAAGGACCCAAAACTCCATTCGTATATCGAACCTCCCCACTTGCATATCAAGCACCTCCACCCACCTATCAATCATCACCCCCACCCACATATCAACTGTCACCTCCACCTACATATCAACACTCACCTCCCAGATATTCCCAACCAGCCACTGTTTATCACACTTATAATTCCCAACCATCTCATTTTCAGTCACCTCCAACTCGTCAAAACTACCCAAGACCTCGACCTAATTTTGACCGCATACCACCTAAACAATACACTGCCATTGCTGAACCCATCGACCAGCTATATGAAAGGTTTAAGGTTGCTGGTTACGTCACTCTCATCCCTTCTATGACTTCGGAAAACTCATCCCAATGGGTTAACCCAAATAAGACTTGTGCATACCATTCTAGCAAGAAAGGGCACACCATCAACGAGTGCCACACGTTGAAGGATAAAATCCAGACTTTGGTTGACAACAAAGTCATCCAAGCAAAGGAGGCTACACCTAATATCCGCAACAACCCCATCCCAGATCACATGGGTGAAGGTATCAACGTGATAGAAACAGACGAGGAATGGGATCCAGAGGGATCAATTGGACTTATCAAAGAAGGCGACAATCCCAAGAAACCCGAAGTCACAGTCAACCCCATCATAGTGCAGATACAGCCGCCAGTAGAGATCGAGGTAACAACATCAGTCCCATTTGAAGTTGAGATAGCACCACCTACAATTGCACCTATTCCATTTGAGGTGAAGGTAGTCTCACCATTCACAGTGACAGTATCAACCACACCGCCTTTCGACACCAAGGTTGTACCTTGGGATTATGTGGTCGAAGCTAGAAGAAAAGGGAAAACCAAAATGGGAGAATCTGGTGCTGCACAAAGGATGACTAGGACTGGAAGGGTCTATACACCCGAGCATTTGGGAGAGTCCAGCAAACAGGCCTCTAATAGATTGCCCATTATTGAAACATGCCCAGATGACCTCTGGAGGAAAGTACAAGCAAGGGAGTATTCGGTCATCGATCATCTGAACAAGACTCCTGCTCAGATATCTATCATGTCACTGCTGCAGAATTCGAAAGTACACAGGAATGCTCTCCTAAAGGTGTTGAGTGAAGCGTACGTACCTAACAACATCACCAGCAGAGAAATGGATAATATGGTGGGGCAGGTGCTGGAGAGTCACAAAATCACTTTCCACGAGGACGAGTTGCCACCTGAGGGTTTGAATCACAATAGGGCACTACATATCACAGTGCAATGTGAAGACAATTTTATTTCTAGGGTTCTAATTGATGGGGGATCCAGTCTTAATATTTGCCCATTGACAACACTGAAGAGGTTGGGCAAAGGCCTATACAAGATACGAGAAGGGACCATGAACGTGAAGGCATTTGACGGGTCTTAGAGAGCTACCATCGGGGAAATTAATCTCTGTCTGCAGATGGGGCCTACGTGGTTTGATGTCGAGTTTCAAGTACTGGACATATCTGCATCCTACAATCTGTTGTTGGGACGACCATGGATACATGGCACTGGGGTTGTGGCATCAAATTTGCATCAGGCAGTGAAGTTTGAGTGGAACCATCAAGAAGTGATTATCCATGGAGATGGGAGAAACCCCATTTACACCCGTCAGACCATCTAGATGGTTGAAAATAAGAGAAGGATGGGTGGAGAAACTTATCATCATATCGAGCGGGTCAATGCAATTGACAAAGATAAGTGGTGGGATAGCAAGATAGCAAGCATGACGAACTGGAGAGGGTATGAGCCTGGAAAAGGTCTTGGTAAAAATATTCAAGGCATCACCAAGCCTATACAGCCAAAACGCCATGGTACCACTTTTGGGCTGGGATACCGATACACTTGGCAAGAGTATAGAAATTGGTCGCCACCGTGGCGTGGTCCATACTATCCACTTGAGAAGCCTATACCTCACATGAGTCAGACTTTACAGCAGACCGACGTCATGTGAGGATCAGAGGAGGAGAAAGCACTGGCAGCCTTAAGGAACTTGTTCCTGGAGGATGATGACATGGACTGTTGTGTAATTGTTGAGGAGGAGGAAGAGGAAGGCCCTACCATCCGAGCTGTGGAGAAAGGATCATTCCTCAAGAATTGGACTGTCAGACCATCCAGGGCCCGACGAGTCCCAGGGTAGCAAGGCTAAACAACATTCTTTATTTTGTTTTCTAAGAAAATGATTTCCCTTTTGCATTTGTTTCAAATAATATTTCCAAATGTTCCAAAACAATGTTTTAATTATTGAAAAATCGCACTTGTTTGACTCTTTCAATGAATTGATGTTTACTATTACCATTGTCTCTCATATCTTTATCTATACAACATTACTATTTCATATCTTGATAAACCGGCAATTGTGACATGTAATGAGACAACGCAACAAAAGGATAATGATTCGGAAGAAGAAGATGTCATACCCAAGGAAATCGTCAGAGAAGTAGAAGATTTTGAGAACAAGCCTAAGTCCAACTGGGACGAAACAGAAGTAATCAACTTGGGAGATTCTGAAACTGTCAAAGAAACCCGCATCAGCATCCACTTGTCGCCACCAGAAAAAGAAGAATACACACAGTTCTTGAAAGAGTATGCGGACATCTTTTCCTGGTCATACGATGATATGACTGAGTTAAGTACATCCATTGTGTTTCACAAGTTGCCCACAAACCCAATGTGTCCACTAGTGAAGCAGAAACTCAAGAAATTCAAGCGTGATATGAGTCTGAAAATCAAGGAGGAGGTTACTAAGAAAATCAAGGCCAAAGTCCTCAGGGTGGTTGAATACCCAACTTGGTTAGCCAACATCGTGCCAGTTCCAAAGAAGGGTGGGAAGGTCAGGGTCTGTGTCGATTATCGGGATCTCAACAGAGCTAGCCCAAAGGATTATTTCCTGCTTCCAAACATACATATCCTAATCGACAATTGTGCCAAACATGAACTCCAGACATTTGTGGATTGTTTTTCCGGTTACCACCAAAATCTGGATGGACGAGGAGGACGCTGAGAAAACCGCTTTTATTACACCATGGGGAGTATACTGTTATAAGATGATGCCATTCGGTTTAAAGAATGTCGGGGCCACCTACATAAGGGCTATGACTACCATTTTTCATGACATGATACATAAGGAGATCGAGGTGTATGTGGATGACATCATCATCAATTCCAAGAAAGCCACTGATCATATAGCAGATTTGAGGAAGTTCTTCGACAAACTGCGAAAGTACAACCTGAAATTAAACCCCGCAAAATGTGCATTCGGGGTCCCTGTCGGAAAGTTACTTGGGTTCATTGTCAGCCGCCGAGGGATAGAATTGGATCCGTCAAAAGTCAAAGCCATCCAGGAGCTGCCACCACCGAAGAGCAAGAAAGATATAACGAGTTTTCTAGGACGGTTGAACTACATCAGCCGGTTCATATCCCAGTCCACAGTTATATGTGAGACAATTTTCAAGATGTTGAAGAAAGATGTTGCGACTAGTTGGACCGAAGATTGTCAAAAGGCTTTCGACAAGATCAAAGAGTACTTATCAACACCACCAGTCCTGGTCTCTCCAGAGCCAGGTAGACCCTTGCTACTCTACCTTGCAGTGCTAGATGGAGCCTTCAACTGCGTTCTGGGGTAGCATGACGAGACAGGGAGAAAAGAACAGGTTATCTATTACCTGAGTAAGAAGTTCACTCCATATGAAGCGTGGTACTCTCTATTGGAACGTACATGTTACGCCCTGACCTGGTAGCTCAGAAGCTGAGGCACTACTTCTGTGCTTACACAACGTACCTCATATCAAGGATGAATCCCTTGAAATATATCTTTCAGAAACCCATGCCCACTGGCAAGATGGATAAGTGGCAAATCCTGTTGAGTGAGTTCGACATCATTTATGTGACTTAGAAAGCGGTCAAGGGACAGGCACTGGCAAATCATCTTCTTGGGAACCCCGTGGAACGAGAATACAAACCCTTGAAAACGTATTTTCCCGATGAAGAAGTGTTATTCATAGGAGAATATATTGCGGAGTCCTACGATGCTTGGAGGATGTTCTTTTACGGGGCGGAAAATTTTAAGGGAGTCGGCATTGGAGTCGTTTTGGTGTCGAAAACTGGCCAACATCATCTGGTATCTTCCAAACTCAGATTTCCCTGCACCAACAACATGGCAGAGTGTGAGGCTTGCATACTAGGTCTCAACATGGCCATCGACATGAATATTCAGGAGTTGCTGGTAATCGGTGATTCAGATTTGCTGGTGCACCAAGTACAAGGAGAATGGGCCACCAAGAATTCCAAGATATTGCCATATCTGCACCATGTGCAGGAATTAAAGAAGAGGTTCACAAAGATAGAATTTAGGCATGTTCCCAGGATTCAGAACGAGTTTGCCGATGCATTGGCCACTTTGTCATCCATGATACAGCATCCTGACAAGAACTTCATTGATCCTATCCCAGTAAGGATCCATATCCAGCCAGCATATTGTGCCCATGTTGAAGAAGAAACAGATGGGAAGACTTGGTCCACGGTATCAAAGAATATTTGGCAAAAAAAGAATACCCAGAGCATGCAAACAATACTCAGAAACGTAAGCTTAGGAGGTTGTCCAACAGTTTCTTCCACAGCGGAGGAACCCCGTACAGAAGAACTCCTGATTTGGGATTACTGAGGTGTGTCGAAGCAAAGGAAGCTTCTAAACTATTTGAGGAGATACATGATGGGACCTGCGGCCCACACATGAATGGCTTCGTCTTGGACAAAAAGATACTTAGGGCTGGTTATTTCTGGATGACTATGGAGACAGATTGCATCTAGTATGTCCGAAAATGCTATCAATGTCAAGTACATGCCAATATGATAAAAGTGTCGCCAAATGAGCTCAATGCAACAAGCTCACCTTGGCCATTCGCCGCCTGGGGAATGGATGTCATTGGTCCAATCAAGCCCATCGCCTCAAATGGGCACCGATTCATCTTGGTAGCTATTGATTACTTCACCAAATAGGTCGAAGCAGCATCTTACAAGGCAGTGACTAAGAAAGTCGTGGCAGATTTTGTCTGCGACCGGATTGTTTGTCGGTTTGGAGTTCCAGAATCAATCATCACTAACAACGCCTCCAATCTCAACAGTGATATGATGAAGGCCATGTGTGAGACTTTCAAAATCAAGCACAAGAATTCCACTTCCTATAGACCTCAGATGAATGGAGTTGTAGAAGCCGCCAACAAGAATATCAAGAAGATACTGAGAAAGATGGTAGAAAATCACAAACAATGGCACGAGAAGCTGCCATTCGCTTTATTGGGATACCGTACCACAGTCCGCACATCAACCAGGGCAACTCCCTACTTACTGGTTTATGGTACAGAAGTTGCTATTCTTGCCGAAATGGAGATTCCTTCCTTGAGGATCATACAAGAAGCTGAGCTCAGCGATGCAGAATGGATAAGGATCTGTTATGAGCAGCTACCCCTCATAGACGGAAAAAGGATGAATGCAGAGTCACGGGCAACTTTACCAGAACAGGATGTCCAGAGCCTTCAATAAAAAAGTCAAGCCGAGACAGTTCACACCGAGGCAGCTAGTGTTGAAGAAGATCTTTCCGCATCAGGATGAAGCCAAAGGAAAATTCTCTCCCAACTAGCAAGGCCCTTACATGGTTCACAAAGTATTGACAGGAGGAGCCCTCATACTTACAGAAATGGACGAAGAAGTCTGGCCAAAACCGATCAATTCAGATGCAGTCAAGCGACACTATGTGTAATTATTTATGTTTTCCGAAAATGATGTAAATTGAACTACGCTCGACCTGATTCCCATTTAAGAGGGGATACGTAGGCAGCCCTGTGGGTTCGGTCACAATTCAATAAAAATCCTATTTTTTTCCATAACCAGAAACTGGGGCAGAATTTTGAGGAAGACCCTCAAAATTCCGAAGCAAGTTCAGCTGATCACAACATATGCAACAGTTAGAAATGTTTGTCCAGCTAACTGGGACAGAATTTTGAGGAGGTCCCTCAAAATTCTACAGAAAGAGAAGTCGCAATGTCTTGGATCGTGTCACAATCACCGGTTCATCTAACCAATTTCTAAATTAATATTATTTACTACGTCTTTTAAAACTATGCATGCTTGCTTGTAAAATAACTCTTTTTAGGAAACGCTACCCCCAATGATTTGAACAGGATCTTCAGAGTGAGCAAAGCAAGTCAAGCAAGCCGACGGAGGCACGAACTGACCTCCCCCTTTACAAAACTCATAATTTTTCTTTGGATGCAGGAACGAAGAACGTACATGCTTCGAAGTCACAATCTTCATAACAACCGCGATACTGGAATCTACTACCAGCTAAGAAAACTCTGCTATCATCTGCTATTTATTCTATTTTTCTGCATGAGGCTAAGCCTTGCCTCCTCTTTGCCTGAGGCTAAGCCCTGCCTCCACATTTGCATAAGGCTAAGCATTGCCTTCCACTTGCATGAGACTAAGCTTTGTCTACATCTGCATGAGGCTAAGCCCTGCCTCCATATCTGCATAAGGCTAAGCTCTGCCTTCCACTTGCATGATACTAAGCTCTGTCTCCATATTTGCATGAGGCTAAGCCATGCCTCTACATTTGCATAAGGCTAGGCTCTTCCTTCCATCTGCATCGGACTAAGCCTTGTCCCAAATCTGCATAAGTCTAAGCTATGTCTTCCATCTGCATGAGACTAAGCCCTGTCCCGAATCTTGCATAAGGCTAAGCTCTGCCTTCCATCTGCATGGGACTAAGCCCTGTCCTGAATCTTGCATAAGGCTAGGCTCTGCCTTTCATCTACACGAGACTAAGCCCTGTCCCAAATATTGCATGAGGCTAAACTCTGCCTCCTATTTTCATAAGGCCAATCATTGCCTTTTATTTGCCGAGACTAAGCACTGTCTCTCCAGCACTATCTATTTTCTCTTCTTTCGGGCTAAGCTCTGCCCTCAACTTTAAAAGACTAAGCCTTGTTGTGTTTCTCTTGACACCATATTATTGCATCTCATGGGCCGAAATATCGTCAACTTGTCCAAAGGCGTCATTTTCTAAAGGCATCATCCTCATAGCCGGAAGACACTATGTCATGGCCTGAGGATCTCTCAATTTTGCATATCATTATTCAAAGGCGTCATGGTTCGGAGGCATCATCTTCATGGCCCGAGAACATCATTTCATGGCCTGCGAATCCCTCACTGAACAACTCATGGCCTAGGACATCATAGTCTTAGGACGTCATCCTCAACCGTCCAAAGACAATTCTCATTGTCTGAAGGGAATCTGCATCATGTTTAAATTTCCGCACAAATATATGCTTGTAGTATCTCTTTACTTGCAGGTGACCGGATAAGCAACCGCTACCCCAACAGATGCAATCTCGCTCCAGTTCTTTCAAATTATCCCAAACCTGACCGCTCACCATAACCATTTTTTCACCTATTCCAAAAACTCGTGTTCGTTCTTGTGATGACTTCATCGGTATGTTCCGCCGATGAATCCAGAACTAGACACGGCCTGATTCCTGTAAAACCAGGGATATGTAGGCAGCTCAAGAACCAGAGTGCGACCTAAATCTCTCAAACCATCTCGCTCGGTCAAAATTGGCCATCATGTCTTTACCCGACAATTCTTTCATCGTTCCCGGGTAAAAAGGGGAAACTGTTGAAACCCAACATTTCCCTATAATATTTTTCAAATGCATATATACCTTCAAAACTATGCATTAGCATCAATTGATATTTTTCCATAATTTCTACATTTTAAAATTAATTTTATTTATATAAATAATTACAAATTGCATCACAAAAGACTTTATAATAATTTCATGGGTTAATATTGCTATTTATATTTATATTAGGCTTATATTATTGCACAAATAGCCATATTTACATTTTTTGTTTACAATTACAATAATTTTGCAATTATAGCCCATGCATGCATTATTACATTGTTTTACCAGAAAATAGCTCATTGTATTTTCTAAATATGGAGTAATTATTTTAAAACATTTCAATGCATGAAAATTATTTTTTATAATCTTTTAATTATTTTATAAAATATTTTTTATTAATTGTTTGGGTATTTAACAAATAGCCTTTTATTTTTCAGACCTGGCCTCTTTAAAACCATCCCAAACCCCTTAATAAAACTAGCCCAAACCCCTTAAATCCCAATCTGCCTACCCGACCCAATAACCCCTCTTCAATCGTGGTCGTTGATCTTTTAGATCAACGGTCAACATTGACCCTTACCATAATTAATCCTAACCTAAGACCTAAACCCCTCATTCTCTCCAACCTCGCCGTCAAATTCTCCCCTCATCTCTCAACACTCTCTCAACCTAACCCTAACCCTAATCGCCGTCACCGGCGAGAACCTCACTCCTATGGTGTTTTTGTACCTTCTCCGACCACCCCTGGTCTCCTATACTCCATGGCTCTTCGACTTCATGAATACATGAGAAGATCTCAAGGAAATCCAACTTGTCCCGGTTTGAAACTTGTTCACCGTCCTATCTCAGGCCCTTTTCGTTTGTAAGTAAGAATTTCTTCTTGTTTTTATTATGAACCCATGGGTTCTTGACCTATTCTCTTCACATCTGCTATTTTCTGAAAAACCTAGTTCAATACTGTCGATTCTTCTCAGATCTAAGATGATTCGAGTATTATTAAGTGTTTTCCTCAAAATCCCTTATTTTAATTAACTATTTCGATTTTAATCACTCTTTCTAAAACTAGGGTTCATCCCAAACTTTTTCTTCGAAGATTTTTTCTAAGTTCTCAGTGTTTAGTTAATTGTTTCTTCATCATCTTGACTAATTTTCGCATGAATGTTCAAACCCTAGACGATTATGGGGGATATAGTGTTTTGTTCAATTTTTGTTTCGATACTTTGTTATTTCTGTGATACCAGTCGTATTAGTTTGCTCCCTTTTTTGGACTTAAATGATTTCCCTGTTAAAATCCAGTCTTCTTTGGGATTTTTGCCATAATTGATCTTTATTAGTGATTCGAACCATCTTTTCTTGTTAAACCCAGTATTTCTGTGAAGTTTTACTTATTTGATTTCTATTTATGGAATAAGAGTAATTATTTTCGGTAAAATCAGTACTCTTTGAAGATTTTCTTACTGATTATTTCCTATTAATCACCCTGTTAAAATTCATGTGCTTGATTCTTACCAGTTCCCTTATTTGTGACTTGTTTCCCTCTTTTACTTGCCTTAATTAGTCATCCGTATAGTTTTGGGATTTTTACGGATTCCCTATTTGGTATGATTTGGATTCTTTGCCTTAATTAGACCCTCATGTTGTGACCGTTAATTGATTACCCCAAATTAAGGGGTCTATTCCGGACTCCCCCATGGAAATTGATTCTTTGATTATTTGATTGGCCTTAATTGATTTAATTCGGATTCTCCTTACCTTATTTGTTCTACTCCCTAAGTGCTATATATATGTCACGACCCAAAATTTATTAAGGTCGTGATGGCGCCAGACACCACTGTCGGGCAAGCCAACAAAAAATAGTTAAACTAAATTCCTATTTTAGCGTTTTGAAATTTGTCACTTTTTATTTTATTACATAATAATTGAATGAAAAATTCGCTAAGTAAGTAACGATGGTTTAACAATCCATTTAATAAAATACATCCCAAACTCACCCCAGAACCCGTTGTCACAAGTGCATGAGCAAATTTCTAAGAATTATACATGTACTACAATACTTGTCTGGGGTACAAACTGGACAGGAATTTAAAATAAAATACAATACATCTGAGGGAGACCCTGCCGGCTGCGGGTGGTCTCCGGATGGTGCAGCTCGTCTAAGTCTTCAAGTCAGTCGCATCACTGCGTCAAGCAGGGCCACTAGCTATGAATGTACCTATGCAATATAAATGCACAACAAGTGTAGCGTGAGTACGAAAATAACGTGTACTCAGTAAGTATTCCGCCTAACCTCGAAGAGGTAGTGACGAGAGGTCGAATGTGACACTTGCTAGAGGTCAATTTAATAAAAATCAAAGGTGAATCTAAGCATGGATATCATAGGTAATTAACAAGTAGTGATAGGAAATAACAACTTATTTTCACATTTTACAACTTTAGAATCTTCGTCATTTCAGTTGACAATTTCTAATTCCAGGCCAGTAAACAGTTTAAAATCACAGAAAGTACGCAACAAATGTCATGCGCAAGCAATGCCGAGGGTCGAACGGCCCGAACCAACAAAAATAAAATGTGCACTGCCGAAGGGTCGAACGGCTCGAACCATAGATGCATCTATTACACCGCTTGCGAACTATCCTGCGACGCGGTCACATATAAATAATAGATTTACCCCGCTCGCGAATCATACATGTGACTAGGGTACTCATATAGATACACACATTCAAATAATACATCAGTAATTCATCAGGAAATATTTAGCCAAGGAAAGATAAATTCTCTTTTTAGACGATTAAGATAATGAAGTTTAACCTACTTAAATATTCATTTACTAATTCGATGATGTTAAACGGTCTAATTTTTATCAACGAAATTACAAGTATAACAAGTAAAGCATGTTGGTGGGTCCTAGACTACCCAGACACAAGCATAATAGTAGCTACGTACGGACTCCCTTCACCTCGTGTGTACGTAGCCCCCAGAAATAGTAGCACATATTTAAATAGTTCACCTATGGGGGGAAATTCCCCCTCACAAGGTTAGAAAGGAGACTTACCTCACTTCAAAGTTTCATAATCGGCTTTCAAGCCCTTCCAATGACTCGAATCAATGCACAACACTCCAAAACTAGAGTTGCTTGATGAAAATCTCCTCTTGAAGCTCTCCAAAATCGTCCAAGCCAAATGAAAAATAGGGGAAAATGAACCAAGTCTCGATTTAAAGAAACCCCCACTGCCTCCAGCACTTTCACACATGCGATGCAATAGCTGCATCTACGGTCTCGTAGGTGCGATGAAAACCCCGCACCTGCGCCTACCTACTTTACCTTCTATTTTTCTCTCTTAACTGGTATGTTTCTATTCTTAATACCATCTCTTGTAGTATGAAGTTTAAATTTATGTGCTCCTTGTTGCTCCATAGCTGTTAAACCCATGTCTCTCTCTACACTGGTTCATTGCTTATGTACTTAGTTCCATATTCTTTCATGTTTGCTGTCTTGATCAGCATGCTTGAGTTTTACCTTCTCTTGTTTCATTTTTTTAATTAGCATGTCCCTCTTACTTGAGTATTTAATATGGTCTTAAAACAACTTGTTTACTTTGTGTCTCCCCTGTCATGTAACCCCAACTAGTGGTTACCTTGTGTGGTTGGATTTTTGTGGCTCTTACTGTATTATTCAACATGACTGCCTATGTATCCAGACCTATGTTTTTAGCCAACATGTTTAGTACAATGCCTAGGCCTTCTTGTCTCTTGTATTAAGTAGCATGCCTACCCTATCACTAAGTATGATTGTAAGATCTGAGTGATTCTTGTTTAAACCTTAAATCAGTGTGCTTTAGTTAACTCATGCCTGCTCTGTGACTGCCTTCTCCCTTCGTCTTATGTGCTTCTGTTCAAACATATTGTGTTACCATCCCCTACTCCCTTTTGTCTAACTGTTTGTTCACTTAGAATTAATTAGCAGGAGTTGAATATGGGCAATGTGATGATTTTATGGCTATGTTGTTGTTTGCTAAACCTGGTTTTCAGCATGTTTTTTATTCCTACTATGTTCCTCTAAACTATTGCTATTCCTAAAAGTATTTTCACTCCTAAAGATTTTACCTCTATACTGTTTTCAAAAGTCATCTCAACCATGTCAAGCACTCTCACTTCTACTCTTAGATTACTTAAGTTCTGCCCCTCCAACGTGTGTACTGCCTAGGAATCAATGAGATTCCTCCGAACTCTGGCACATTGGGGCTGGCCCTTCCACACTGCACATAATCACTTCTCTATTAAAAGGGTCTTGGTGTGAGCATTCCCCGGGGTCCCTGAGGCCCTTGGGAACTTTGACGCAACAGGATATCTCTATTGGACATCATGAGACTTTGGCATCCTGGATTATTGGAAGGCCTGGTATTCCCAGGTTCACTTTGGGCCTATTCAGGCTCCCTATAGCATAGCTTTTATTTATTATGTAATTTATTTATTTATGGTCTGTAATAATAATCTTTGTAAACAGATATTGGGGAAATTAGTAAAAGGAGAGGGATTCTTATATAAATTTTGTGGGGAAACCGGGTAGAATCATGCATTTAGGTTTGTTATGCTTACTTGCATTAGAAATCATGCTTTAGGTTTATTATGCTTATTTGCATCATAAATCATGCCTTTAGGTTTGTTATGCTTACTTGCATCAGAAATCATGCCTTAGGTTTGTTATGTTTACTTGCATTAGAAAGCATGCCTTAGGTTTATTATGTTTACTTGCTTTAGAAACCATGCCTTTAGGATTGTTTGGCATACTAGAAAACATGTTATCGGCTCATTATGTCATTTGTTACAAAATTCTGTTTTTGCATAATCATAACCACCTAGAAATCTGTTATTAAGTCACTATTGTAATTCTGCCTAATAAAAAATGTCCATTCTTTATGTGCATTAGAAACCCTGCTTTAGGACTGTTATTGCATTCGCTTTAAAACAATGTATGCATCGCGTGAAATCAATAACTATCCTGTCTATGAGAGTGTTTAAAAGCAATCCCAACATTTAGATATCATGTTATAGGGATAAGCGTGCTTGAAACCAGCTTCGTAATATTCAGCACCTAGACCAGCATGGTATAGGACTTAATAAGTTCAAACTGTTTGTTTTAAACTAATTTCCAGAATCCCAGATTCAACAGATCCTAAAATCAGTAGGAAAACTGATTAGGTTGCTATCATTTCGCTTTAACACAATGTTGCATATTCTCTGCTTGTCACGCTCACCTAGATATCCTGTTCTATGAACTTTTTGAAACATCTGAAATTTTGTTGTTTGAGACGTGCTAATTGTCTGCTTATTTGAGGAGGTAAATGTGATCCTTATTAATTGTTCTTTTATTTGATAGTCCTAATTGTTCTTTATTGCCGCTTAGATTTTTCTCCTTTTAAATACCTTAGGAGAGTCTAGAACTGCCTAAAATTAGAGGTCCTAAACACCTCCAGGACCATAAGGAAGGGATGGGTAATGCACGCATAGAGTTCGTTTAATTAAAACCGCTTATATAACCACTAGGGGGATAATTGGATGTTAAAACGATATGATGACCTGTGCGCTAATGCCACGTGTAACCCCTCTAGTTAAGGAAGGTTTGTCGGGTATTGTACAGATGTGATCCTATAGGCTAATAAACTTAGGACTTCCCTTATTTTTATACATATGTGTGCTTAGACTACTTTATTTGTAAAATGACTAATTCACAAAAATAAGTTTGGCCGGGACCCACCGTTGTGGATCTCTAGGGGTGCCTAACACCTTCCCCTCAAGGTAATTTCAAGCCCTTACCCAATCTCCGGTAACACAAACCATTTTGTACGAGTTATTTTCAATAGGTGCCCTAACGCACCTTAAATCCATTAGGTGGAGACTCTTCAACTTTCGTACCCCTTTCCCAAAAGGAAACGAGTTGTCCCAATGAATGTCGAAACCCTGACTTCCGCTGCTAATGGGAAAAAAAGGAGGCGCGACAGTATGGAAACTCTGCTTGGGATTTTAGGCTTTTACCATAACAAACTGCTTTGTGAATTAGTATGCACATGCCTTACTTTGTTAATACCTGCGGATCCTTTCCCTTTCCCTTTATGTGAACTTAACTGTTTATTTTTGAGTATTTATTTCCTCAATACGAAACAGACTTGTTTCTTTGTTTTCCTTCTTAACGTCTTTCAATTATAAATACTGTATTTATTGCTTTTCTAACGTGCAAATACATGATAACATGCTATTTACCGTTGCATAAGTCATGCTCAACATCATACTCCACTCGTGCATAAACAATCCTATAGCAACGCTTGATGAGTGATTGCGCTCTTCCAATATATCACCCTTTAAATTCGGAAAGGCTTATTTGCGGTAAAACTAGTCGTTCAGCGATGCAATCGATGGTTCCATGTCTTTCCCCCTCAATTTGTCCGCTTGAGGGTACCATTATAGACCCTCATAGTAACCTCACTCATATTATAATTGTGCATGCATCATGGTCAAACCTAGTCGGGTTAATATGTTGTCCACATAATAACTCTTTAAGACAAGCCTTATCCAAAGTCCATCGGGGTTTCCATAATCCCAACGGACACAACCACATTTTGTGAATTAATTTTGGAGAACTAAATGCCAATATGCTAATCAGGAGTATACAAATAGTCGAATCAGGTGGGGGGAAAAGGGCCTAACCTTCTTTGTTTTGCAGAAAATGAGGCATGAGGTCCCTATATTCGGCATGGTCAGCAACATACCACCACTGCTACTAGACTGGTAGGACGATCTTTCCTCAAGTGACAAGAAATATGTGAGAAAATACTTGGGCAATTTACCTTCCCTGCTAGACATTCATCCAAACAATATGCTGATCGAAGTTGTAACTCTATTCTGGGACAGTGAGAGAGTCGTGTTCCGTTTTGGGGATATAGAAATGACACCTCTCCTGGAAGAAATATGGGGGTTTGCTGGACTGCCTTGGGACAGCCCTGGGCTATTGGTACCGGAGAACTGCCCTGGTAAGGGGTTCCTAAAAATTATGGGATTAAAGAAGAATGCCAACTTGGAGTGCTTGAAAAAGTCCTATAATACCTTTCGAATTTATGTACGAGAGATACGGTCATAACAAGTCTTATTGTACATTCCATGATGAGTTTTATATCACTTCTCTGGGTCACATCCACCGCAGAGTGTTCGTATTCATTGTATGCTTCTTTAGGACTGTTATTGCATTCGCTTTAAAACAATGTCTGCATCGCGTGAAATTAGTAATTGTCCTGTCTATGAGAGTGTTTAAAAGCAATCCCAACATTTAGATATCATGTTATAGGTATAAGCGTGCATGAAACCAGTTTTGTAATATTCAACACCTAGACCAGCATGTTTAACTTAATAAGTTCAAACCATTTGTTTTAAATTGATTTCCAGAATCCTGATTACATTTTAGATAGCATGTTTATAGAATATCTACGATCCACGCCTAGGCAAGCCTGTAGGTAATTAAAATCTTATAAAAATTGTGAAACTATGCTTTGCTTATTTGTGAATTTCCTAGATTCAACAGATCCTAAAATCAGTAGGCAAACTGATTAGGTTGCTATCACTTCGCCTTAACACAATGCTGCATATTCTCTGCTTGTCATGCTCACCTAGATATCCTATTCTAGGACCTTTCTGAAACATTTGAAATTTTGTTGTTTGAGACGTGATAATTGTCTGCTTATTTGAGTAGGTAAATGTGAGCCCCCTTAACTGTTAATTTATTTGATAGTCCTAATNATGACCTGTGCGCTAATGCCCCATGTGACCCCTCTAGCTGAGGAAGGTTTACTAGGTATTGTATGTGATCCTATAGGCTAATAAACTTAGGACTTCCCTTATTTTTATACATATGTGTGCTTAGACTGCTTTATTTGTAAAATGACTAATTCACAAAAATAAGTTTGGTCGGGACCCACCGTTGTGGACCTCGAGGGGTGCCTAACACCTTCCTCTCAAGGTAATTTCAAGCCCTTACCCAATCTCTAGTAACACAAATTGGTTTTTATGAGTTATTTGCAATAGGTGCCCTAACGCACCTTAAATCCGTTAGGTGGCGACTCTTCAACTTTCGTACCCCTTTCTCAAAAGGAAACGAGTTGTCCCAATGAATGTCGAAACCCTGACTTCCGCTGCGAAGGGGAAAAAGGGGGTGCGACAACCTTGAGAGAGGAGCACCGCCATCAGTTCGAGCGTCTCTAGCAGGGCAGCATGATTGTTACTCAGTATGAGACCCGTTTTGTGTATTTTGCCTGTCATGCTATTCTTATGCTTCCTACTGAGAGAGAGAGGGGGGGTGAGGAGGTTTATTGAGGGACTTTCTCAGCCTATTAGATTGCAGATGGCTAAGGAGACTGGGAGTGAGATTTCTTTCCAGGATGCGGCCAATGTCACCAGACGAGTCGAGATGGTTCTTGGATAGGGAGGTCAGGGGTCAGACAAGAGACCTCATTATTCCAGTGGATTCAGAGGCGCCTGATCTGGAGGCATGGGTACTTTTGGTAGAGGCCATCCTCTCAGGTAGTTACATTCAGCGCTTCAGGCATCCCACAATGTTTTTGGGAGTATTGGTTCTTATGTACCTCCTTTTGGGCAGCTAGCCTATAGTGCACCACCAGCTCCTATCAGTGCACCTCCTATTCAAAGTTATTATCGTGGTCAGCCGGCTCGTCCGGGTCAGTCTCAATTTCCACAGCCACAGTATCAGGATGGATGTATTGAGTGTGGTGGTTATGGGCATATCTGGAGGACCTGTCCGAGATTATTGGGTGTTCAGCCACAACATCAGGATCCTCGTGCCATGGTTCAGGCACCAGTTGTTGCACCGCCTGCTCAGCCAGCCAAAGGCAGGAATCAGGTAGCCATAGGTAGGGGTCAAACTGTTAGAGTGGAGGTCAGGCCATTGGAGGTGGGGGCCGCCAGCTAGAGGTCGTCCTAGGGATATGGTTCAGAGTGGTGGGGCCCAGCCCTGATGTTATGCTTTTCCAGCCAGACTTGAGGCTGAGTCATTCGATGTTGTTATTACATGTACTGTTTCAATTTGTAGTAGAGATGCTTCAGTTCTATTTGATCTGGGGTCTACTTACTCCTATGTGTCATCTTATTTTGCTTCATATTTGGTTGTGCCCCGTGATTCTTTGAGTGCCCCTGTATATGTGTCCACACCTTTGAGTGATGCTATAGTTGTTGATTGTGTATATTGTTCATGTGTGGTAACTATTGGGAGTCTCGAGACCCGAGTAGATCTTTTGTTTCTCGATATGGTGGATTTCAATGTTATATTGGGTATGGATTGGTTGTCACCTTATCACGCTATTTTGGACTGTCACACCAAGACAGTTATATTAGCCTTGTCGGGGTTGCCTCGATTAGAGTGAAGAGGGACTCCTGGCCATTCTACCGGTTGGGTTATTTCTTATATGAAGGCTCGACGTATGGTCAAGAAGGGATGTTTGCCCTATTTGGCTTATGTTCGTGATTCTAGTGTTGAGGTTCGTTCCCTCTATAGATTCTGTGCATGTTGTTCATGAGTTTTTAGAGGTATTTCCTGCAGACCTGCCGGGGATGCCACCCGACAGGGATATTGACTTTTGTATTGATTTGGCTTCAGGTACTCAGCTCATTTCCATTCCGCCATACCGAATGGCCTCACTAGAGTTGAAAGAATTAAAGGAACAGTTGCAGGATTTTCTTGATAAGGGCTTCATTAGACCTAGTGTCTCGCCCTGGGGTGCACCAGTTTTGTTTGTGAAGAAGAAGGATGGGTCTATGAGGATGTGTATAGATTATCGGTAGTTGAACAAAATCACCATCAAGAACAAGTATCTGTTGTGGAGGATTGATGATTTATTTGATCATCTTCAGGGTGCCAAGGTGATTTCGAAGATTGATTTGAGATCTGGCTACCATCAGTTGAAGATTAGGGCATCTAATGTCCCTAAGACAGCTTTTCGAACGCGGTGTGGGCACTATGAGTTTCTAGTGATGTCCTTTGGGTTAACCAATGCTCCAGCATCGTTTATGGATTTGATAAATCGAGTGTTCAAGCCTTATTTGGACTCCTTCGTGATCGTGTTTATTGATGACATCTTGATATACTCTCGCAGTTGGGAGGAGCATGAGCAACTCCTCAGGATAGTGCTCCAGACTCTCAGGGATAGTCAGTTGTATGCTAAATTTTTGAAGTGCGAGTTTTGGTCGGATTCAGCCACTTTCTTGTGTCACGTTGTATCACAAAGGGCATTCAGGTAGATCCTAAGAAGATTGAAGCAGTCAAGAACTGGCCTAGACCTACTTCAGCTATGGAGATCAGGAGCTTCTTGTGTTTGGCGGGTTATTACCGTCGATTTATGGAGGGGTTTAAATCTATAATGGCCCCGTTGACCAGGTTGAACCAAAAGGGTGCCCCGTTAAGATGGTCAGACGAGTGTGAGGCGAGCTTTTAGAAGCTCAAGACAGCTTTGACTACAGCGCCGGTATTGGTGTTACCATCAGGTTCAAGATCTTACACGGTATATTATGATGCCTCCCGTGTTGGGCTCAGAGCAGTATTGGTGTAGGAGCATAGGGTGATTGCATATACGTCTCGGCAGTTGAAGTTTCATGAGAAAAATTACCATGTCCATGATTTAGAGTTGGCAGCCATTATTCATGCGGTGATGATTTGGAGGCACTATCTTTATGGCGTGTCGTGTGAGGTTTTCACGGATCATCGCAGCCTTCAATATTTGATCAAGCAAAAGGATCTCAATTTGAGGCAGAGAAGGTGGTTGGATCTATTGAAAGACTATGATATCACCATCTTGTATCATCCAGGGAAGGCCAATTTGGTGGCCGACGCATTGAGTAGGAAGGCAATGAGTATGAGCAGCCTTGTATGCATTCCAGTCGGTGAGAGGCCGCTAGCTTCAGATGTTCGGACTTTAGCCAACCAGTTTGTGAGTTTGGATATTTTAGAGCCCAGCCGTGTTCTAGCTTGCACAGTCGCTCGGTCTTCCTTGTTTGAGCGTATCAGAGAACGCCAGTATGACGACTCTCATTTGTTGGTCCTTAGGGACACAATTCGGCATGGTGGTGCCAAGCAGGTTACTTTTGGAGATGACGGAGTTTTGAGGATGTAGGGTCGCGTGTGTGTGCCTAATGTTGATGGGATTTGTGAGTTGATCCTTGAGAAGGCTCACAGTTCTCGGTATTCTATTCACCCAGGCGCCACCAAGATGTACCAGGACCTGCGGCAGCATTATTGGTGGAGGAGGATGAAAAGGGATATAGTTGCTTATGTAGCTCGGTGCCTGAATTGTTAGCAGGTGAAGTATGAGCATCAGAGACCCAATGGTTTGCTTCAGCAGATAGAGATTCCGGAGTGAAAGTGGGAGCCTATCACTATGGACTTTGTTGTTGGACTCCCATATACTCAGAGGAAGTTCGACGCCATTTGGGTCATTGTGGATAGGCTGACTAAGTCGTCACACTTCATTCCTGTGGCAGTTACCTATTCTCCAGAGCGGTTGGCAGAGATTTATATTCGAGAGATCGTCCGTCTTTACGGTGTGCCCGTGTCTATCATTTCTGATCGAGTTACGTAGTTTACCTCGCACTTTTGGAGGCCAGTGCAGCGTGAGTCTGGTACGCGGGTTGAGTTGAGCACAATATTTCATCCTCAGACGGACGGGCAGTCCGAGCGTACTATTCAGATCTTGGAGGATATTCTCCACGCTTGTGTTATAGACTTCAGAGGATCGTGGGATCAGTTCTTGCCCCTTGCAGAGTTTGCCTACAACAATAACTACCAGTCGAGCATTCAGATGGCTCCCTATGAGGCATTATATGGTAGACGGTGCAGGTCGCCAAATTGGTGGTTTGAGCCGGGGGAGGCTCGGTTGTTGGTTATTGATCTAGTTCAAGAGACCTTGGACAAGGTCAAGATTATACAGGATCGACTTCGCACAGCTCAGTCCATACAAAAGAGTTATGCCGACCATAAAGTTCGTGATGTGGCATTAATGGTGGGGAGATGGTGTTGCTTCGGGTGTCACCCAGGAAGGGTGTCATGAGGTTTGGAAAGAAGGGCAAGTTAAGCCCTAGGTATATCTGGCCTTTTGAGATTCTTGATAGAGTGGGAGAGGTGGCTTATAGACTTGCGTTGACTTCGGGGTTATCAACAATTCATCTAGTATTTTATGTGTCCATGCTACAGAAATATCAGGGTGACCCATCCCACGTGTTAGATTTCAGCTCTGTCCAGTTGGACAAGGATTTGACTTATGAGGAGGAGCCGGTAGCCATTCTAGACCGGCAAGTTCGTCAGTTGAGGTCGAAGAGTTATCCTTCGGTTCGAGTACAGTGGAGATGTCAGCCTGTTGAGGCAGCTACTTGGGAGTCCGAGTCGGACATACGGAGTAGATATCGCCACTTATTCACCAGTTCAAGTACTTTTCTATGTTCATTTGAGGACGAACGGTTGTTTTAGAGGTGGAGATTAATGACCCAAAGGGTCATCTTGTATTTTAGAACTCTATTTCGCACTTTTTAGCCTTAAAATTTTCACTTTTACCCTTCTTATGCACAGTCCGGGCGTGTTTTCGGAAAGCTTTTATGTGGAAAATTGATGAAATAATATTTCTTGGCCTAAAAAGTTGATTTTAGTTGACTTTGGTCAACATTTTGAGTAAATGGACCCGGACCCGTATTTTGACAGTCCCGGTGGGTCCGTAGTGAAATATAGGACCTGGCTGTATGCCCGAAATAGAATTCTGAGGTCCCTAGCTCGAGATATGAATTTTTGTTTAAAATTGAAAGACTGAAATTTTAATGGTTTAAAGAAATTTTTTAATGTTTGATCTTGTTGGTATCGGGTCCGTACTTTTGTTCCGGATCCCGGTACAGGTCCGTTAAGATATTTATACCCTATTTGTGAAATTTGGTGAGAAACGGAACTGATTTGACGTGATTCGGACGTCCGGTTGAGAATAGGAATTTCTAAAGTGTTCTTGAGAATTTCATATGTTTTGGTGCTAAATTTGTAGTTCTAGGTGTTATTTTGGCGATTTGATCGCACGAGCAAGTTCATATGATGTTTTATGACTTGTGTGCATGTTTGGTTTGGAGCCCCGCGGGCTCGGGTGAGTTTCGGATAGGCTACGGAGTGAACTTAACTTAGAAAACATAGTTGGCGTGCTTCAGGTCTGCAGATCTCGCATTTGCGAGGTCTGGCTTGTAAATGCGAGCCTCGCATTTGCGAAGAAGCGTCGCATTTGCGAGCATGGTCTGGGGGGGTAGTCTCGCATTTGCGAGAATAGGACGCATTTGTGGAAGTCCAGGATCGCATTTGCGATAAATAGTTCACATTTGCGAAGGTTGCAGAAATGCAAGGGGTTCGCGTTTGCGATACTTTTCTCGCATTTGCCAGCTTCGCAATTGCAAAGCTCTGGTCGCAAATGCGACATCTGCAGCTGATAAGTCTTGACTTAGATGGGATTTTTCTCATTTTTCAAAACTTCCAAATACAAGAAACCCTCTAGGCGATTTTTCAAAGACCTTTTCTTCCCCAAATCATAGGTAAATTCTTAACTCGTTTCTTTCAATCTTTCATTTCATTTTACAAGAATTAAACCTAAAATCTAGGAATTTCATGGTAAAAATTGGGGGGTTTTGGGAAATTTGGAAATTAGACCTCACTTTGGGGTCGAATTTCGAAACTAGTTATATATTCGGGCTCGGGGGTGAATGGGTGAATGAGTGAATGGGTTTTGGTCCGAACCTCGAGTTTGGACCAAGCAGGCTTGGGGTCGGTTTTTGACTTTTGGGGGGAAATGTTGGGAAACCCAAATTTATGTATTGAAATTGATTTCTTTAACAATATTTGATGTATTAAGTTAATTATGGCTAGATACGAGTGGTTCGGAGGTGGAAACTAGAGGAAAAGCGGTAATTGAGCAATGAGTGGCATGTGAATCGAGGTAAGTGTTATGTCTAACCTTGACTAGAGGGAAATTAGGAACCCTCGGACTATGTGATTATGTGAATTCCATGTGAGTGGCGTATGTGAGGTGACGAGTGCTTATACGTCGCTAAATTATCTATTTTCCTTAATTTACTGCTTTCTTTTAATTGTTTCGTTTCCTGTCTTAATTGTTATATGCTTCAAATGCTTCCATTCTTAATTGCTACATGTTATCAATATCTTTTCCTGTTAGCTATGTAGTTCTTCCCATAGGTTCCCTAATCCCTGCATTTGCTTAATCTGACTTGTTGTACCTTTAAAATTGTAAATTGCTGGATTGATCTCGATGTGTAGTATTATTTGAGTAGAGTTGATATTGATCAAAGTTTCCTTTGGTTGGTTCAGTTTGTATTTATTTATCATAAATGCCTTGTGATTTAGACTATAAAGTCACATTGAGTGTTTGGTACTGATATGGTGGGATCGGGCTGCACGCCGCATCAGGTTGAATAAGGGAGGATTGATGAGGAGGAATAAGGGTGAATATGTTTACACGATGGGATCGGGTTGCACTCCGCAACATGAGAAATAAGGGAGGATTGATAAGGAGCAATAAGTGTGAATTAATCTATTGATATTGATATATAGTGGGATTGGGTTTCCCACCGCAACATATATACATTATTTACTTCTATTGTATTTGTTACGGGGGAATAAAGGAGAATTTTGTGATGTCTGGTTGGATCGGGTTGCGCGCCGCAACAAAACTATATGTTTCTATTTCCTGAACCGCATTTCTTTCCTGTATTTCTTTCATTATTTGATAGTAAGGATTGGTAAATTCTGGACAATACTGGTTCACTTAGAGGCTATGATAATTGGTTATAGTTGGTTGTTTGGTTTTGTTCTGTATTCTCTATTATTCTGTCATATATATGATAGGTTTAAGGTTAAGTTTCAATGATGACAATAATATCTTATGTTATATTTGCAGGACAAACAAAAAGGAAAGAATGGAGATGCTCATCAAGATTGCTACTGGATTCGAAATAGCAAGTAAGGAAAGAATGAAAATGTTGTTGCTACAATCAACGGAAGTAGATTGACTCTTCTTCAATCAAGGGAACTTAGATTGCAATCATGGATTCTCCAATTAAGAATATTGTCAACAATTACTATGATCGTGAATCAAACTACTCCAGGCGTAAACAACTTCTTGAATCAAGCTGTGACAAGGAAGGTCACAACCGAATCAGGGCTCTTCAAAGAGCAAGATTCGAAGAAGCACCCCTTGGGTCAAATCCCTTAATCAAAGATCTTGTGCCTTTGATTTCGTTGAAGACTCAACGGCTCTTTTCTCGCTTATAAGAAGGTTGCTCATTCAAGAAGAAGACTGCGCAACCACACACACTGTATTCGAAGTCTGTCTACCTCTTAGTTCAAACACTGTAATTCTTAGTTAGCAGTGTCTCAAAAGATAAAGAAATCTAGAATACAAAAGAGAGTTGTGTCAACTGTTTTGAACTCAAGTGTTGATAATGTACGTTAGTGGTGAACACGATAAAACCATCTATATTGTAACTTTGTTCAAAGATCTTAAGGGAACCCTTGTGACCCAAGGAAAACTGGATGTAAGTACCACAACAGTACCGAACCAGTATAAATCGATGTGTGTTTATTTACCTCTCTTTATTGTTTATGTTCATTCTGTTATGTGATCGGTCAACTAATACTTTTGTTAGTCGACTAAATTTTAATTAGTCAATAATTCCCCCATCCCCCCTCTTGTACTTTCAATTAGTATCAGATCAAGGCTCACAATCTTTGCTTAACCGCTAGTGAGAAAAAGATCAATGGAATCCAATACTGTTGTCGGTGCTCTCTTTAAAGAAGGAACCTCTCAGGTTCAACCCCCTTACTTCAATGGTCAGCATTTCTCTCGCTGGAAAATTCACATGGAAACGTATACTATGTCATATGACATCAAAGTATGGCGTGTAATAAAAAAGGGAAACCTTCCAATCCCTCCCAAGAAGGATGCAAATGGTCAAGTCATCACATCCACTGATCCTCTGGATTTGGACGATTACACTAATGAACAAGCTGATGTTATCACTATTAATGCAAAAGCGAAAAATCTACTGTACAATGCTATCAGTAGAGAAGAATATGAAAAGATATCCAGTTGTGAGACTGCAAAAGAAATGTGGGATAAACTGGAAGTCACTTACGAAGGAACCAACAAAGTGAAAGAGACTAGAATAAATCTCTTGGTTCGGGATTATGAGTTATTTCAAATGAAGGATGGTGAATCTATAGAAGAAATGTTTTCCAGGTTCAGCAAAATTCTTGGAGATATCAAATCATTTGGAAGACCTATTAAAAGTGTCGAACAAGTTAGAAAGATCCTCAAAAGCTTACCTATAATTTGGCAACCAAAGGTCATTGCTTTAGAATGTCAAGATCTGGACAAAATTTCCTATGAAGAACTCAGAGGTGACTTTATCGCTTTTGAGAAAACTCATCTTGACAGACAAATTCAAGAGAAGACGAATATTGTTGCTTTCAAGGCAACTATGGTTGAACCAAAAAAGAAGAAGAAGAAGAAGAAGAAGAAGAAGAAGAAGAAGAAGAAGAAGAAGAAGAAGAAGGTGAACAAGATGAAAACATTGCAATGCTCTCTCAAGTCGTGACCAGCATGATGAGAGAAACAAAAATAACATACGAGGTAAGTCCAACTTCAGAAAAGGAAGGGTGAGCAATGAAGCTGATAAAAATGTTGGAAGATGTTACCAATGTGAAAAGTTCGGACACATTCAAGCTGACTGTCCGAAATTAAAGAAGAAGCTTAGTAGAAACATGCAAAAGAAGAAAGCTTTTGGAGCATGGAGTGATGAGGAGGAACCCGATCATGAAGAAATTGCCAACATATGCTTTATGGCTCTAAGCGACAATGAAGAGTCAGGGGAACTTGGGCTAATGGAAGACAACAACGATGAGGAAGATGACTCAAGAGAACCTCGTTCACCGTCGGATGAAGGAACTAGTGAGGTACGTACTCCTGTATGCCCTAATTGTTATGAACTTCAAGAATTTGTTGATATTGCTCTTGCAGAAATAGAAAGAATAGTAAATGAGCTCAGAAAAGTCAAGAGAGAAAAAAAGAGAGAGAGAGAGAAGAAGGATTGGGCCCTGAAACTAGAAATATGTGAAATTGAATGTGGTATGCTTCAAGACGAAGTAAATGAACTCAATATTAAATTGAATGGATTGCAAAGGACCTCAAATCACAGTCCAGTCAATTCTGATCAGACTGTTCATCACAAAAAGAGAATAGCTTGTTTCTTTTGTGGAAAAAAATGGTCATAGCACTAACAATTGCAGGAACAGAATTAGAGCTCAAAGTAGTTATGGAAACTTTAACAGCTCATCTTGTTCCTACTATGGTAAAAGAGGTCACACCTCAAATCATTGCAGGTTCAAGAACGACGGGAGATGGGTTTGGAGACCAAAATCTTTAAATCAAACTAACACTCAGAAGTCTAACCATTCAGGACCCAAGCAGGCTTGGGTACCTAAAAATGAGTAATCTTTTTTTTGCAGGAACACCGTAAGAAGAATCGAAAAGGAAAATGGTATCTCGACAGCGCGTGTTCCAGACATATGACGGGTGAAAAACAATTGTTCAAATCAGTCACCAAGCTAAATGGAGGAACAGTTACCTTTGGTGACAAATCCAAAGGAAATGTTATTGGTGTTGGAAAGGTTCCTTTAATCCCAACATGTGATGTGGATGAAGTCTACTTAGTTGATGAACTTGGCTACAATCTTCTTAGCATCAGTAAACTATGTGACAATGATTATGAGGTTCATTTTAATAAACATGGATGGTTCATAGAAGACGAATCAGGTTCAACGAGAAAAGGGATACTTCATCTCCACCATCAAAAGTGATCATGGAGGAGAATTTGAAAGCAGAGCCTTTGAAAATTTCTGCAAATGATCAAGGAGTCTCCCATAATTTCTCATCAACAACATCTCCTCAACAAAATGGAATAGTAGAGCGTAAAAACAGAACCTTGCAGAATATGGCAAGAACCATGATCGTGGAAAACTTGCTACCTCATCATTTCTGGGAAGAAGTTGTGAGTACATCATGTCATATCATTAACAGATGTCTTATTCGACCAATTCTCAAAAAGACTCCCTATGAACTGTGGAATGGTAAGAAACCAAACATCAGCTACTTCCACCCTTTCGGATGCAAGCGCTTTGTTCATAACAATGGAAAGGACTCTAGGTAAGCTTGATCCAAAGAGTGATGAAGGTATATTTCTTTGTTACTCTCCCTCAACTAGAGCTTACAGATTTTATAATAAGAGAACCTTAGGTATTAAAGAATATATTCATGTTGATACTAACCCTCGCCCAAGGAATGAACATATTCCTAAAGATGAGGAAATCTTTTGTGCTCCAAATTTTGTTATTGTAGGTAAGGATTATCAAAGTGAGTCAGCTAATCTACACACTCAACCAGCTGAAGCTCCTCCAGAAGATCTTGACCTATCCCAACCAGATCAGTGGACTATCAAAGAAAAGGAGCCTATATCAAATACTCCAAATGAATGGAAGAATTAACCAGTATATCCTCACAAATTCATTATAGGAGATCCACATGAGGGAATAACTACAAGGAGATCTCAAAAGAACAAATCTCATGTAGCTCTCATTTCTCAAATTGAGCCCAAGAAAGTTGATGAAGCTCTAAAGGATTCCCATTGGATTAATGCTATGAAAGAAGAACTAGATCATTTTGAGAGAAACAAAGTCTGGAAATTAGTTCCAAAGCCTCAAAAATCTTCTGTTGTTGGAACTAAGTAGGTTTTCAAAAATAAATTAGATGAATCAGGCCAAGTTGTTCGGAATAAAGCAAGACTGGTGGTTCAAGGTTACTCTCAACAGGAAGGAATCGACTATGATGAAACATTTTCACCTATGGCAAGACTTGAATCCATCCGAATTCTACTTGCTTTCGCTGATCACAAAAATTATTTCAGATGGATGTTAAAAGTGTGTTCGTAAATGGTTATATCTCTGAAGAAGTATACGTGAAGCAACCTCCTGGATTTGCAAATGCCATTTTTCCAAACCATGTATACAAGACGACTAAAGCCTTGTACGGTCTCAAACAATCTCCTCGAGCATGGTATGAAAGGTTAAGTTTTTTCTTCTAAATCAAGGTTTCAAACGAGGTAATATCGATACAACTCTTTTTATTAAGCAATCCAATTCAGGTAATCTCATTATTCAAATTTACGTAGATGACATTATCTTTGGTAGCCCTAACTCTGTTCTTGGACTTCAAATCAAGCAGTCTCCTAAAGGGATTTTCATCAGCCAAACCAAGTATACCAAGGAGCTCATCAAAAAGTTTGGGATGGAAAATGCTAAGGCTATTGGCACCCCAATGAGTCCAACTACCGTGCTAGATGAAGACAGCAATGGGAAATGGTTGATGAAACCATGTATAGAGGGATGATTGGATCTCTACTTTATTTAACTATCAGTCCACCAGATATTATGTTTAGTGTATGTAAATGTGCTAGATTTCAGTCGGTTCCTAAGGAATCCCATCTTACTACTGTTAAACGTATTATTAGATATTTAATTGGTACTCCCGAGTTAGGACTATGGTATGATCACACTAACAATTTCTCCTTGAGAGGCTTTCCAGATGCTGATTTTGCAGGAGACAAGATTGATAGGAAGAGTACTAGTGGGACATGTCAATTACTAGCAAGAAACAAAATTGTGTTGCTCTATCAACGACTGAAGCAGAATACCTAGTTGTTGGAAGTAGATGTACACAAGTTCTACGGATTATGCACCAATTTCTGGATTATGATTTATCCCTTACTTCTACTCCTATTTTTTGCGACAACACTAGTGCTATCTGCTTATCTAAAAATTATGTGCATCATTCTAGAGCAAAGCATATAGAAATTAAACATCATTTTATTTGTGATCATGTAGCAAAAGGTGATATTACGTTAGAGTTTATTTGTACTGATTCTCAACTTGCTGATATTTTTACTAAACCTTTTTTGGAAGAAAGATTCTGCATTCTCCGGAAAAAGATTGGCATTGTGAAAAATTTGTAAATCAAATATTTCCTTAAGTTTTAAAATTATTTTACACGCTTTTAGTATATTTTATTTCCTTAATTATCCGTGTTCTAATTACTTTCTCTGTGGAAGTGAAATTATTACTAGTACCGCTGATCAGTCACTTCTAAACCATCACTTCCGTCTGTACTTGACCCTTCCAGTAACCAAGACACCTCTTCGCTCCTCTCAAATTTCTGATAAAAACCCTCCATGTCCAATACTCCTCTCATTCCCTACTAAATATCTTCTTTCACTATGGCCAAAAGAAACCCCTCCTCTGCAACCATACGCAGTCGAAGGTTTAAAAAAAAACTCTCAATACTGAAGAGCATGTGGATGTGGAGTCATCCATTGACATCGATAGCAGTGGTTCATCTGAAAATCACCCTATCAGCCAGAAAAACGTCGGCAAGAGACCCCTAGAGCAAACTCCCAGAAAGGCTGCATGCAAGAAGGGCAAGGTAGAACGCTTGGAATTTGGTCCTGAGGACAAGCTAATCCTCTATGGCCCCAGTGAAAAGTCAAGGTTTGAGTCCTACAAGTCAAAATCCAAGGCTTATGGACGCTCTATAAGTCTTTCTCTTATGCAAAGTCTTCACTGTGATGTGACTACAATTTTCGAATTTCAGCACTTTTCCCATTTATTTGACACTCTTGGAAATTCTGTGTATGAAGAACCCGCGAGAATATTTTATGCAAATCTATTTGTGAATGATAAGGATGACTTGGAATCTATGGTTTTAGGGACTAGAATTGTGTTGGACTCCTACCAATTTGAAGAAAACAATTCCGCCAAGTTTAGTGGGTATGATGTGTTTGTCCAAAATTCTTGGCCCAAAGACTTTGAAGTGTCCCTTATGAAGCAAAAATTGTTCTGTCTCATAATCCCCCTGACATTGGCCCCAAAAATCTTAAGTTTGAACACCGTGTCTTGGCCCACATGATTGCCACCACTCTTATTCCCAAGTCTGGGTCCCTTGTCTCTTTATCCACTAGAGATATCTTTGTCCTCTAGTGTCTGGTTAATAATAAGCGTCTTGATTGGTTTGTGTGGATTCGTCAGTATTTGCTTGAGAGTATCAGGGATATTTCCTCCTCTGCTTCTTGTCTGCCATATGTTCTTCTTATCTCTCATATCTTGGATGTTATGAAAGTAGACGTGACGCCCTTTACCCCCAAGCACATCTCCAGTACTTATGATAAGACTGCTTTTTTTATGATGAGGTACACTCTGGGTGATGATGGATGGGTTAAGAGAGCCAAGGTTGAAAGTGCTCCAGCTCCAGTTGATTTCCAAACTGATCAACCAGCCTCTTAGTCGACTACCTCTCAGAACCTTCAACAAATTCAACACTACCTTGATGGAGTCAAGTGGTGCTTGTGAAGATGAAAGAACGGGTAGATAAGATTAGGGATGTCATTAAGGAGATAGGTACAGATGTGGCCAAGCTTCGGATATACCTAGGAGCTACAAGGAGACAAGGAACCAGGGCCTTCAATTCCATGACTGAGAATATGGACAAGTTCGTCAAGTATGTTGAGAATTCCTATGATTCCTTCTGCACCAAAGTGATCAACAGCCTCAAATACTTTCTAGGACGCAGTTAATTATCTCTGGTTATGTTGGTTGTTATGACAAACAATTGTTTTGCTTATTTTTGTTGATGGTTGCTTTTAGATAATTATTTTGGTCTGGACTAACTTAAGCCTCTACTGAAGGCTCTACTGCTCTAATCAGCTTATTAGTATGCACATTATATTCTATATTACTCTGTGTGCTTCTCTTTCCTTTTTGATTGATGTAAAAGGGGGAGAAAATGTGAGTAAACACTCAGGGGGAGATATGTGCACAACATAATGGAACATCATACTCTCAGGGGAAGCAACAACTCAGGGGGAGCAATTCCTCAAAAGGGAAGTATCTTAAATTACCTTGTTTACTCCTTCTTGATTATCATCATCAAAAGGGGGGG
>ML274286.1:32460-113706 GCA_005239495.1 Nicotiana undulata | reverse complement strand
AAAAAGGGGGGGGGGGGGGGGGACTGATAGGTTTAAGGTTAAGTTTTAATGATGACAATAATATCTTATGTTATATTTGCAAAAGGAAAGAATGGAGATGCTCAGCAAGATTGCTACTGGATTCAAAATAGCAAGTAAGGAAAGAATGAAGATGATGTTGCTACAATCAAGGGAAGCAGATTGACTCGTCCTCAATCTATGGAACTTAGATTGCAATCATGGATTCTCCAATTAAGAAGATTGTGAGCAATTACTACGATCTTGAATCAAACTAATCCAGGCGTAAACAACTCCTTGAATCAAGATGTGACAAGGAAGGTCACAATCGAATCTGGGCTCTTCAAAGAGTAAGATTCGAAGAGGCACCCCTTGGGTCAAATCCCTTAATCAAAGATCTTGTGCCTCTGATATCGCTGAAGACTCAACGACTCTTTTCTCTCTTATAAGAAGGTTGGTCGTTCAAGAAGAAGACCGTGCAACTATACACACTGCATTCCAAGTCTGTCTACTTCTTAGTTCAAACACTGTAATTCTTAGTTATCAGTGTCTCAAAAGATAAAGAGATCTAGAATACAAAAGAGAGTTGTGTCAACTGTTTTGAACTCAAGTTTTGATATTGTACATTGGTGATGAACGCGAAAAACCATATATATTGTAACTTTGTTCAAAGATCTTAAGGAAGCCCTTGTGACCCATGGAAAACTGGATGTAAGTACCGCAACAGTACCAAACCAGTATAAATCTCTATGTGTTTATTTACCTCTCTTTACTTCTTACGATCATTCTGTTTTGTGATTAGTCAACTAATACTTGTGTTAGTCGACTAAATTTTAATTAGTCAACAATTCACCCCCCTCTTGTACTTTCAATGTATATTGCGTACAGGTTTGTATAGATGCCCCGCCTTAGCCTCGTCACTACCTAGTCGAGGTTAGGCTCAGCACTTATCAGTGCATGGGGTAGGTTGTACTAATACTACACTCTGCACATTGTGCAAATTTTGGAGACGGTCCCGGCAGCGGTCATTAGTGAGCTCGGATCGGATATCTGCAGAGACTTGAGGTACGACTGTTCAGCGCCCGCAACACCTGGAGTCCCCATCCTCTTTTATTTTAGATGTATAACTTCATTCAGACAAATTTGTATTTATTTCAGACCTTTATGTGTATTACTTTAGAAGCTCGTGAACTCGTGACACCAGATTCAGGGAAATGTAATAGACGATTGGTTGTTTAAATTTTCGCATTTGTATTTAGACCATATCTGTTATTTTAGATTGTTATCAATGTTACTGTTTAAACTGCTAAAAGAAGTAAAAATATTCTAACGTTGGCTTGCCTAGCAAGTGAACTGTTAGGCACCATCACGATCCCGATAGTGGGAATTTCGGGTCGTGACATAATGTATCAATTGTATTATATTATATTATACTGTATTATTTTGATGAATACAATATTTAGATAGATCGTATAGTTGTCTATCATTTCATAATGTCATGCACCAGCAATATGAAGAATAAACTTGCAATATTACAAATAAATAGAGTACAAGTAGAATTATTATTTAAAAAGGTTAGGATAAAGTATAGAATATGACTATTTAATAATAAGGAAGGTCAATATGAGAGAAAAAAATAAGGTAATGACGCGACCACACCAAATCGTTCATTACGTAAAGTGATACTTTTGTCATTACGTAACAATGGATTTAACAATATGATACAATAAATTTTAAGTATCAATCAAAACAAAGAGGTAGAGGGCGACCTAGGAAGTATTGGGGCGAGGTGATCAGATAGGACATGGTGCGACTCCAGATTTTCGAGGACATGTCTCTTGATAGGAAGGTGTGGAGGTCCAGCGTTAGGGTTGTAGGTTAAAGGGTAGTCGAGCGGTTTCCCTCTTTGTACCGACGAGTATGTATGATAGTGTTTTGTCTAGCACTGCTAGCGATTTATGTTGTGTTTCATACTTTTGCATAATATTTGTGTTACTGCTTTTCCATTTATTTGTTGTCTCTCACGCTTCTAATATTATTTTTCGGGTTTTGTTGTCACATATCGATTGTCCCTGAGCCGAGGGCCTCCCAGAAGCAGCCTCTCTACCCCCTCTGGGGTAGGGGTAAGGTCTGCGTACACTCTACCCTCCCCAAACATCACTGGTGGGATTTTACTAGGTTGTTGTTGTTGTTGTTGTGAATCAAAACAAACATTATATTTAAAATAACAATACGATATAATACGATAGGCAAAAATCATCCAAACAAGTTATAACTTAACTCATAAAAATTTGAAAAATTCCATAACATCGTGTTATCAATAAAATGATTAATTAATAAAAAACTAATTATTTTTCATCATTTAAGAGTTAAAACAACTAATTAGATAAAATAAGTCTATGGTACAAAAAAATATATTTAAAAAGATAATATAATATAATTTTTTTTTCCGGAAAAGGGTAAGCTTTGTCCCTGAACTATTAGTTTTTGTCTAATAATGTCCCCCCATCCACTTATTGGGCTAAATATATCCTTCTGTTAAGGTTTCTGGCTCACACATGTCCTTTAAGTTAACAACCCACTTCAGATTTTAAATCAAAATTATTTTTAATGACGTGTCTTAATATTATTGGTTATTTAGAACTCACCCCAAATATGTCTAACTCACCTACCCGTTTGAGCCTGACCCGACCCGACCCAACACATACATAACCCTCTAACCCATACGAAAAACGACTGAAGCTCCCCTAAATTTCACGACTGACCGACTGAAACTCCTCTTAAAATTAGGGTTCTTGTTGTTTTTCTTCTTCCCTCTCCCCATTCTAAAAATAAGAGTTCTTACATCTTCTTCATCTTGTTTTAGCTTCAAAATGTCTGAATCTCCTTCTACTTCTTCCAAAATTTATACGACTGATACTCCCTCCTCGGAAAATTAAGGTTCTTTTTGTTCTTCCCTCTCCCGAATCTGAAAAATCAGAGTTCTTAGATCTTCTTCATCTTGTTTTAGCTTAAAAAATGTCTGAATCTTCTTCTGCTTCTTCCCGTGACCAAAGTGAGAACTGTATATGTTATTGTAGATTGATTTCCAACCAATTTACTGCTACGACACCTTTGAATGGTAGTCGTAGATTCTATAAATGTTGTCGTTATGAGACTAATGGTTGTCGATATTGGGAATGGTGCGACGAAGAACTTCCACATCATGTGTCAATATTTATTCATAAGCAAAGAAATTCGTTGAATGCCCTTCGTCTCGAAAGGAACAAGCTGAGGAAGACGATGAATGATATGGTTGGGAGTAAAGCTGCAGATTTTTATAACGTATCCTTGGAAGAGAAAGTTTCAAACTTAGAGCAGAAATCGAAGCGATGGAAAAGATTTGCGATATGGTCATGGGCTATTTTTGTTGTTTTTGCTGCTGGCACAATGATGTATTAAAGTTGGCGGCCTCTAATGTTTAGCATTGATGATGAAATTCTGCTGATATTAGTTGTTTAAACTAGTTGTTTTGGTTTATAAATGAAGGAAGTATGTAGATTTTAATTGTTTAGATTAGTTATTTTGGTTGGTTAATGAAAGAAATCTGCTGATTTTAGTTGTTTAGATTGGTTGCTTTGATATTCAAATGTAAAAGAACTGCAGAAGTTATGTTTGTTAAGTTTGTAGAATCTGCATAAGTTATGTTTGTTAAGTTTATAAAAAATATGCAGAAGTTAGAAACTGATGTTTGCTATGTTTGGTAAAAAATTGTGCCATATTTTGTTGGTCCAAATATGCAGATTTCTATGCATCACAGTAATAATGGAAGATAAAAATGTAATATCTTGTACTTCAATTATATATAACATGTTTTGCGAAACATGGCTTTGCCCACAGAGCTCTACAATTGTTCAATCAAATGCTTGGGGCTGGTATAAAACCAAATAAGGTCACGTACATTGCAGTAATTCATAACAGAAGATAAAAACCAAATGCTTATGCTTATGCTTAAAAAGCTCTTCCAGACATTTTCCAATGTTTACATCCTTCTCTATTTTTCTTATTCCAATTTTAGGCTCCTTTTAGTCTTAATGATAAAAGAAAGTTAAATTAGTGAAAATACTAGGTAAATCATCCTTGATCATTATTAACCATGACCCTCTGATTAAAAGAGGGGGAGGTACTGTTATGTTCTTGATTGTCCATAATATACGCACTATTTCAGATTGGAGTACGGATTTTGTTCTTTTTAATCGCCCTTAATTCCCTATAAAGCACTTCTACAGCAGTAGTATGATACAAAAGCTGAAGAATTGAAGGAGAAAGGAAGAAATTCTACTGCTAACGAATTGAAGGAGTAGGAAGAAATACAAAACAGTAAAGTAAAGAATAACCAAAACGGTACAACCAAAACCAAAACAGAATCAGAACAGAAACAATACATCACTGAATCGGTTGCAACTTAAATCGCTGAAATAAAGTAAAGAACTTGCTAACCAAAACCAAAACAGAAGTACATAACAGTTAGATTAACCAAAACAATACAATAACTAAAACAAGGTCTGAATCAGTCAGTACATAACAATCAGATTAACCAAAAATCATTGATCTGCACAAACTACTCTAATGCTTGTGCTTTTTAGTTTTCCATTTTTTTCCTTTTTTGCTTCCAACTGATTTGCGGACATAGATGATTTGCCTCTCCAAGTGAGATTCTTTAGTGAATAAGGCAGATTAGTAGGAAAGTTAACACAATTTACATCTCCTTTGAAGCCAATCTTCCTAGTACCAATAGGTTCTTGATGCAACTTTCTTTGTTCAAGCCTAGTCTTAGCTTCAGATATCACCTTAGGAATCACATCCGACTCTTCATATTCATCTTCAATCTCATATTCGTCATCAACTATTATTGAAGGTGCAACAATTACATTTTCATATTCACATTGACTCACTCCAGGAGTAGGCATGAAAACAAATTTTGAATTTTGACTGCTTATGGTGCCGTTAAGGGCACATCTTGTACTGTTCGGGAAGTTCCTTCACCATTAGCCTGCAAGAGTTTTTAAGTTAATGGTGTTTATAAATTAAAAAATTTTGTCTGATAAGAAAATATGTGAAAAAGATTATTACTAAAGGGCATAACCATAATCTCCATTAAAGACAACTTTACACTCTAATGCAATCACTCTGTAATCATGGTAAAGCTCCATAGCATATGAGCTAATTTCTTCCCTCCAATTATTGCATTCCTCCTCACGGTTCTTCAACAAATTCATTACCTACCATAAAAAAGGAGGATCATAGTATAGTAATAAACAAAATTATAAAAAATTGAACATACGGAAAAAAATTACCTTTAATCTAATGTCTTCCAACATCTTGATTATAGGTTTAGTTCTTGCTTCAAGAACCCATTTGTTGAATGATTCAGTAAAGTTATTTTCAACCATCTGGTTCTTGCATGTGGTGTCAAAGTAAGCCCTACACCAGTTTTGAGGAGGGTTGTGTAATAGTTCCCTAGCAACATCTTCATGAATATCACCCAGAATCTTCAATGGATCTTTGAATTCTTCTTCATAGGTACTCCAAGCACACCACCACATTAACTTTTTCATCTCTATACCTTTCCAATTTTTGTTCCAATTAGCTTCAATGTGCCTAGCACACCACCCGTGATTTGCTTTTGGAATGACAGTGGAAACAACCTCCAACAACCCCTAAAACAATGGAACATCAGTTACAAATAAAGTATAAAATAATTAAAATTCAGTTACAATGAAAAAAATTGACAAACAATTACCTTCTGCATATCCGACATAAATGTCACTTTTTCACCTTCTTCAAGCTCCAAAGAATTTCTGAGTAACTCCATAAACCATTTTCAGGTTCTACCAGTTTCTTTATCCACTACTGCCCATGCAAGAGGATAAAAAAATTTCAATGAATCTTGTGTCAGGGCCACTAGTAGAATTCTCTTGCATTTACCTTTTGGA
The DNA here is from genome assembly GCA_005239495.1 of Nicotiana undulata. NCBI lineage: Eukaryota > Viridiplantae > Streptophyta > Magnoliopsida > Solanales > Solanaceae > Nicotiana > Nicotiana undulata. The sequence continues at coordinate 107,734 of ML274286.1, read as the reverse complement.
AATGTGCCATCTAAGCCTATAAGAGGTCTCAAACCTGCTTTCCAGCCTATTTTCAAAGCTTGAAAGCAAATATACCTCCTAAGGAACCTCATTTTTCCTTCTGCCAAAGTATCTTTAGAAATGTTTATCACCACATCAGAACCAGGGTTACTATCCCTTAATTCTTGAGCATAGGCCTCTAACCTATTGTAATCGTCAATAAAGCTACCCTCCGATTTCTCTAGCACAAGCCTCTTTACTATTTTCATCTTTGAATAGCTAACATTAAGTTTGAATTGATCCTCTAGGTCCACCCTCATGTCTTTTAGGATTAATTTGGAATTTGTTCTTGAAATAGTGTGCTAAAGCTTGGGGAATAGATCTTCCATTCTTGTATGCGCGTTCACAAGTATGCTTTGTTTTCAAAGTTTTGATTTTAAATCCTTGATCTCTATTATCCTGAGATGTCAATAAATCAAAGGGACAACCAACATCACATATATATCTAACTCTACCAATGTCACTCTTCTTAACCTTAAGGCCCTTCCCATTAGCAATTGCATAATACCCCACAATTCTTTTAGCTTCGGCCAAATCCCCAAAACTCATACCCTTTTCCAACTCTTTATACTTTTCTAGCTTGTCATTGACTTCTTTATTCCTTTCCTTACTAAAGAGATCCAATTGATCATTATCGTAATCACTAGAGTCATGTTCATATGCTTCCTCTTCCTCACATGACTCACAATCTGTCCCAACATCTACAGTGACACTATGAGGTTCATTATGGTGACTTATGCTAGGAGCTGACACATGTTCTTCACCCTCATCAGTAGCAAAGAATTGAAGTACACTAAGCTGGTTAGTTAAGAGTTGTTGTAGTGTTCTGATTCCTGAATCCCCTTCAACCAGAAAGTACCTACCTGAAGGCCCTATTACTAGAAGTTGTTCAACCTTCTTAAACCCACATTTTTCAATGTATTCCGAACAAATATCTATATAAAACATCAAATCCACATCATAAGCTTGCAACAAGTGAATCAATTTTTTAAGGGAAAATGGTCAAAATTGCCCCTCTACTATTGTTTATTGGTTACTTGTGCCACCCTTACACTTTTCGTCCATTCTTGTCCCTGCCGTTAATAAAGTTTGAAAAATACACCTAACTCTAACGGATTTACACCGTGGCAGCTGACCCCCTCAATTTTTTCCATGTCAGCTGCCAAGTCAGAGTCCATGTCACTATTTAAAAATATATTATATTTATTACACTTATTTACTAAATCAAACGAAAATCCAAATAACAAATGCAGGTGAAACTTCAAACAAGTAATGAATTCAACAAGATTCTTGAAGTTTCACGTGAGGAAAAATTTGATTTTCCTATATTTTACTCCTTCCCACAACCTTCCTTCAATTTCAAGAATACCTTTTTTCTCTTTTAATCTTTCCAAAAGCATAATAGTAAACTCTTATATTCCATAAACTACTACTGATTGGGATTCAAAATCCACCACTCTTTACTTAGCTTACGGAGCTTGACACTCTCCAGTGGCGGTCCAGTTCCCCACAACATACTCATGCGCTGTCGCAGGCGCCTCCATTCCACCCCCAATGAACCCAAACTAGAATACCCATTTACCATTTCCACCAAAATATTACAAAGCCATTGGAAATTAAAAAAGAAGAAGGAAGAGTTCAAGAATCAAGGTGTCAGATGATGGAAAAGGAATTGCGTGTTGCCTCTGTGTAAGGATTTGGAAGCAGAAGGTGGCGATGGAGGTAAAAAATGTTTTTGGTTCGTCGACTCATATGCAACCGGTCAAAATCGGGGCCGGTTCATAGCGCCACCGCCGTATTGGGCGGTGAAGTAGAAGATAGGTTAAAAAAGGAGATAGAGGAAGATGAAGCAAGTGCTTGACGCAAAGGTGGAGGTGGAGAAGTTGTGGACGATCTGAGTCTGTTTGGTAAAAAATTTTGTTTGGATGAAAATATTTGAAGAAAATTTAAGATGAAGTAACATTGAGGAAGAAGGAGAAGCAACCTTTTTAAGGATTTTTTTAATTTGTTGATTTAGTAAATAAGTGTAATAAATAAAATATTTTTTTAAATAATGACATGGCAGCTGGCATGGATAAAATTGGTGTGGTCAGCTGCCACAGTGTCAAAACATTAAGGTTAGGGGTATTTTTTCAAACTTTATTAACAACAGGGACAAGAATGGACGAAAAGTGTAACGGGCGGAACAAGTAACCAATAAACAATAGTAAAGGGAAAATTTTGACCCTTTGCCCATTTTTTAATGTACACTATTTGAGGTTTCAAGACCCATCTGCCCCCATAATTCAAGACCAAGTCCACCTTTTCAATCATTCTTTGTTGAGTTCACGAGCAAGCCATAAAAAAAGGGGAAGGGACCCATCAAACATATTCAAACAGAAAAATATGGTTCAATTTATCAATATTTAATGTCCTAAAGTACAGACTAAAGTTTAATGGACCACATAGAACTATAAATACAAAAACAAACACAAAAGATTATAAATAAAGAACTATTTGAGCAGACAACAAGACCCCATAGGAACTCTAAATCGCTATCAACTATACAAAATCCCTAAAACAGACCAAAAAAACAAAGAGGAATCACATGAAATCTCAATATTACTAAACAATGACATTAAAAGCATAAAAGAACAGTATATGATAAGATACTTCATCTATTTATTCGAACCCTAACCATAGAGAGTAACAGTAGACTTCAATTCGAACCCTAACCATATTTATTCTAGAAAAGCAGTAAAATCTTACTTGAATAGAGACGAGACTTCAAAAATTGATCTTCAACTTGAATATGTCGAAAATGATTTGCAGCGAGCAGCCACCACTATCGTCGAGTTTGGGGGAGTTTTCAATCGATCAGTCGTGAAATTTGGGGGAGCTTCAGTCGCTTTTCGTATGGGTTAGAGGGTTTAGTGGGTTATGTATGTTTTGGGTCGGGTCGGGCTCAAACGGATGGGTGAGTTAGACATATTTGGGGGGGGGGGGGGGGGGGGGGGGGGCGCATTTGCACCTATACTCACTTTTTGGGTCACGTTTTAACTTATATCCGCTTTGTAAAAAAATTGCAAACGTACCCACTTCTCGCATAAACTTCAGGCATATGGGCCTGAAGTAGCAACGACAATCACAAACTTCAGCATTCTAGGAGACATGCCTGAAGTTGTTTGTAATTGCTGAACTTAAGCATTTTACTAGCTGAAGTTTTGTTCTCTATTTGCTGTACTTAAGCATGTTTTAGCTGAAGTTTTGTCTTGGATTCAATAGTTTTGTCGTAAAGCTTTTTCAAAAACTTCAACAGAAGATGCTGAAGTTATTTAGTTCATTTATAAAAACTCCAGCACCAAATAAGCTGAAGTTTTTGTCCTACAGTCGCACTAGCTGAAGTTTTGTTCTCTATTCGCTGAACTTAAGCCTGTTTTAGCTAAAAAATTTCGTGTAAACTTAGTGTTGGCTGAAGTTTTTGTTTTTAATTACTGAACTTAAGCATTCTACTAGTTGAAGTTTTGTTCTTTATTTGCTGAACTTCAGCATATTTTAGCTGAAGTTTTGTTCTAGATTTGCTGAACTTCAACATGTTTTAGCTTAAGCTTTGTTATGTTTGTGATGAACATCAGGCTGAAGTTTGTTTTGTATTTAAGATGGAATTTCTCATTTTTCTACTGATACAGTTCATAAAAATCCTTCTAATCTTTCTGATTGGGTACAAAGCATATGGGTTTGAAAAAAGTTTTAGAACAAGAATCCCCTGCTCAATCTGCTAACCAGACTTCCTCAACTAGTACTGCAGCTGCTACTCCAACTGCAATATTGGCGTTTGTGGTGTCATTATTTGGAGCTCTTCTTTATTAATTAGTGATATGAATTTTGAATATTTTGTGTTTTTCACGTTAGGTACTAGGAGTTGCAACTTGGTTTCTAGTTTCTACTAGTTTGATTATTAACTCATGGAATTTGCTTTTTTGGTTTCAATATTGAAATAATTTATTTTACCAGATTGGAAATCACGGTTTTGTTGGTTACGTATTGTCCTGCTTACAAAAAATGAAGAGTAGAATAAGAAGTAGAAAAGAAAGGAGGAAAAAGGAGCACAGGTAGCAGGAAGAAGGAGACACCTGAAGTTGTAACAAATAGGGTTTAGGTTAAATAATTTTAAAAATATGAGTATATGTTAAATGTGGGTGACCAAATAGGGCGCCCCGTGCAAATTTTACTATTTGGGGTGGGTTCAAATAACCAATAATATTAAGACACGTCATTAAAAATAATCTATACTATAATAAAAACACGAAGGCCCTTAGCGAAATGTTGTTCGCCTTTTTTACCCTTTAAAAATAGATTTCACACTGTACAAAGTTTTCATTCACAATATTTCTCTAATATTTAGGACTTTGAAATTAATATGAAATCCTAAAATTTATGAAGTCAAAATCAATTTAATTTTTACCTTGTATAATTACTTTCTTATTCAACAACGTAACATAGCTAATATGACGTCCTATTAATTTTTCTAATTTCTATATATCCAATAAAATACATATAGTGAGCTAAAAGACTATCATTTAAAACTAACACTCTTTTTCGGTTAAGCAACAAAAATAACAATAGACATAAGCAACCTAACCAAAACAATAAATTATTTAATAATTAATTAAATCAGGAAAGAATTTATTCAAGTAAAGTATTATTTGGTTTTAAATACCCAAATATTAGGAGTTTCTTACATATTTCAAATTAGGAAGAATTTAATTACCAAACTTTAGTTGATTTCAAATAATAAATATTAGGAAAATCTAATTATTCTAGAAAAACTTTTAAAAAGTCAATCGACAATTGCATTTCAAATATACATTATTTAATAATATTTATAAAATATTAAAAATTTAATACTCATCGATATAGTTACACGCGTAAAGCACGTAACTTAATTCTTTTTCGTATTTACACTTTTATATATATCTACATCTATCTATATCTATATCTATCTATCTATCTATACTATATTAAAAGCACGAAGGCCCTTAGCGAAATATCGCGAAATGTCGTTCGTCTTTTTTACCCTTTAAACATAAACTTTACATTAGACAAAATTGTAATTTAGTTATTATCATAATATTTAAACTTTAAAATTAATTAAAATTTTAATTATTAAATATTTCCTTATTTAAATTATGTATGAAGTCCTAATATTAAGGAGTTTAAAGTAGATATTATTTGGGTTAATAGGAGTAATATTAGTTTTTCTTTTCGTTGTATAACCGACAACAATTTCAATAGAAATATATTTCACATTTATTCTTCTTATTGGGGAACTTATAATTCTAACAAGATGTAATATTAGAAGTAAGAAATATTGTAGGGACTAATTATATATTTTAATTATTAAATATAGTTTTAAATATTAAAAAAATTAGTAAAGAGAATAATATATTATTTGGGTAGGAAAAAATTTCAAAAAATAATTTATATCTTCTATGCTATCATAAAGGCATGAAATCTCAACAAATCATTAAGTCATTGAATTAATAAATTAGAAAAAATATTAATTCATTTTTTTTCAAAACCATTATGTAAGAAAAATTATTTATCAAGTTGATAAAACTTTTAAGGTACATAAATTTATTTTCACAACAAGTGCATCGACCATGAAAGAAATAAGAAAATAGAGCAAAATTTATTTTAATATCGTATTAAAAGTTAAATAGCTAAAAATGCTAAGTTAAAGCATTAAAGATGTACATAAGACAAAAGGTATCAAAAGACGTTGTCATTATTGTTATTTCTTCTATTTATATCCATTTCAATAAATGATAGCTTCCTATATATTTTAGTATAATATTATATTATTTCTTATAATTCAATATTAGTCATTTAATAATTAAAATTGTTATTTATCTATATTTTTCTAGGAATTATAGTTCTACCCCCTCCCTCTAAAATTTAGAAAAGATCAAAAGATTCAAATTTCTAATTTATTATTATCATTGAATATTTATGGCAAAAGTATTTTTTGAGTTATTTGTTTATAGTCTTCGATAACAAAGATAACAATTATTTTCATAAGATATTTCACTCCTTATAAATAATCCAAAGGCATAGAAAGACTTACATGAAGTATGATTTCTTCGTTTTCTTGAGCTAACTTAGTGAGATTAATATTCATTATTTTTAGGAACTTATATTTTTTAATATTTATTCAACAACTCAAATTATTATTTAATAATACTTACGTAATTTTTAAAAATTATATATTTATTGATATAGGCACACGCGCAAAGCGCGTACACTAGGACTAGTTTTGATTTAAAATCTGAAGTGAACTATTAACTTAAAGGGTATGCGTGAGCCAAAAACCTTGTCAGAAGAATGAGGCATTGTTACACCAAAACTAATAGTTGAGGGCAAAGCTGACCATTTTCCGTTTTAAAAAAAAAAAAAAAAAAAGAACAATTTTCCATTGGTCCCTCAGGCGAAGGGCACATGGAACTGACTCCTCCTCCTACTTGCGATTATTCCTGGTAAGTACGAGCAGTTAATAGTAACATCCAGAAAGCTTTCTCTTCTTTCCCCAAACTTGTACTGCTTGATTACATTTACTGTGAACTCAACTCATGCATTAAACCCTATTTTTCTCCATCCATCTTCGAGTGCTAAATTTCTGTCGACGAATTGGAAAAACTGAATCAAATCTCAGCTATTAATGGCGGTTTCGGAGGAAGAATCCTCGTCTTCATCCTCTGCCGGTTGCAGCAGCAAGTCACGATCAGCTGCTTCTCGTGGCGCCTCTTATTTAGCTAAGACTGTTCTCAGAGGTAGTGTTGTTTTGCAAGTCGTCTATGGCCGTATCCGCTCTTCTACTTCATACGACGTCGTTCTTGCCAAGGTAGTTTTTTTTTTTGAACTTCATTTGCAGATTAGTTGTGTTACAAGGTTAATTTCAATGTGTGATTATCTTCTTTGAAATTATTGAAATGAAATTGGCCAGGACAGAGCAAAATTGATATAAAAAGAAGACACATGGCTGACTCCGGTTGCTTTTCTTACTGGATTGCTTAATGTAGATAAGGACTATCAATCATATAGATTTAGTGAATACTTATACATCTGAATGTATTTTGTAATGGAACGGGGATGATTATTTCAAAGAGGAGGTTAGGCTTCTTCCCCTCCTATATGTATAATATACTGGTAAGGTGCTGGCTAACCTCCTGTCTTTCAAGACGTATTAACTTAAACTAAAAAATGATTGCTATGTGATTGGGGCATAGTTGATTGATTTAATTTTATCTTGATATTAGATTAATATCGTGAAACGTAAGCTTGTAAAATAGCTAGACCAAATTCAATAAATGGAGCTGCTAGTGACATTATGATGGCAGAAAGCAGAAGCATTGGGTACGTATGTTGGCCTCAAATTCTTCCCTCAAATTCTGCCGATCGATGCATAGCCCAATTTTTCTTTTATGCACATGTAACTGTTTTGGGGTGCCAGGTGCTCTTTCTGTAGTCTTCCTCCCTTGTGTTCTATTTGAAGCAAGTGGGTTGCACCAATGGTCAATAACCGGGGAAGTCTACACCACTATTCCTTTTTATGAATCTTACAAAACCCCTTTGTGAGCCTCTCTTCTCCTTTTGATGCTTGAAAGGGTTATGAGAGGAAAGTGTCATGATTTAAATCCTTATGTCAATATGAATTCAACTATGATCTAGCTATTTTGTGGGATAATTAGAGGGAAGAAGTGGAATAGCCGTATGTAGAAGGTTGTATAATCATAGTTTCAGGAGTAAGAAATAGCGTTTAAGTTTGTAGATTCAGTTTTTAAGGAATCTTGTAATAGTATGATGTGACTTTCTTCTTTTCACTTACATATTCAATCTCTAGAAGAAAGTTCTCTTTTTTATTTTCTTTTACATTCTGTTTTATGGAACCTGGTGGTATCGGTTTGTCAATTTTCTATCATTGAGACCTACCTCAGAGGGTTTTGGAAATCTCACTAAGCTCCTTTGGTTTTCAATGATGCCAAAAGCTATCGATAATTTTGTCTCCTCTTGATGAAAATTTTGTTGGTCAAGTGTTTTGGTTCAAAAATAAAATTGGCCTACTCCCATTATGATTTTTGGCCTGTGACACCTATTAGAAATTAGCTTTTTCCGAAATATAGTACTATGTCAAACTTATTAGTACTAACAAAGTCTATCTACCTTCCTCAACAGACAACTTACATCCTTTAGTAAGTTCCTTTTTTGATGAAATAAGGTGTTCCATTAGCAAAAGGCAACAAGAAGATGCGAAGTTACAAAAGTATTGAAATGCAGAAATAATAAGAATTGCAAATCCCTTTACAATGTCAATCTAAGACAAGGGAGCTAACAAAGTACAAAAATTGGTCAGTGCTAATTACATCATTTAACTTAAACAACAACAACAACAACAACCCAGTATAATCCCACAAGTGGGGTCTGGGGGTAGTGTGTACGCAGACCTTACCCCTACCGTAGGGTAGAGAGGCTGTTTCAAATAGACCCTCGGCATCCTTCCCTCCAAGAACTCCCCACCTTGCTCTTGGGGTGATTCGAACTCACAACCTCTTGGGTGGAAGTGGAGGGTGCTTACCATCAGAGCAACCCACAACAATTAACTTAGTCCAACAAAAAAAAGATCCATAAACACCAAATAAAAGCACCAGGGATTGTCAACCAGATTCCAAAAATGCAGTGGGACATATTCCAAAAGTCATTTGCCACTAGGCAGTGCAAAAACAGGTGGTTGACAGCTTCCACATCTTCCAAACGTGGATAACACCTGTTGACCGGGTGGAAACCTCTTCTGTTGAGGTTGTTTTGTGAGAAGGCCTCATCGAGGGCAATCCAGTTATGGAAAATAACTTTAATGGATAGTTTGGTCTTCCACATTAGCTTCCAGGGCCATGCATCATTCACCTGGTTCTGGGAACCAATCTGTCTGTAGCATTCTTTTACTGTGAAGATGCCATTATTCCCTCAACATATGGTATCTGGTTGGCTCACATCAATATTGTACCACTTCACTTTTGCTAGCATATCCATCGTCTTCAGTCCTGCACAACTCTTCTAAGATGAACAACACCTGTTGCTACCATTCCTGTTTTGAGCAATAGAGGAATTCTTGTCAAGACCAGTCTGGTATAGGCTAGGATACTCGTCCATGAGTACAATGTTGTTTAGCCATTTGTCTTTCCAGAATCTAATGTGAACTCCATTGCCTGGTTTGAAGTGGATGTTCCGGAAAAATTCATTCCCCAATTTACTCATGTATTTCCAAGGGCCCACTCCGTATGGTGCATTAGAACTTTTAGTGCTTTAGTTTATCTCTTTTCCCATGCTTGGCAATGATCACTTCCTTCTGGAGGCTTGGTTCTCTTGTGCCATTCTCCAAAGCCACTTCATTAGCAGGCATTTATTGTGGAATGCTAGATCTCTGACTCCCAAACCTCCATTGCATTTTGGCTGAGTGACTTTATCCGACTTTATCAGATGAAACTTGTGGGTGTTGCTATTACCTTCCCCAAGGAAGTCCTTCCTGATTCTATCCAATTGCTTTAGCACCTTCCTTGGGATGGGGAGCAATGACATGTAGTATGTTGGTAACTTGGTATGCTGTCAAGTAGTGCACACTACTGATGAGAGTTAATTTGCCACCCGTGGATATATATTGAAGCTGCCAGGAGGTTAATCTCTTCACAAATTTTTCAATAACCCCATTCCATATCTCACAATTTTTGAATTTGGCAGCCAATGGTAGACCCAAGTATGTGGTAGGTAGAATCTACCAATACTGCAACCCATAATGCCTGCAAGCTCCTCTACGTTAGGCACATGATTTATAGGGAAATTATACTTTTTAGCACATTGACATGTAACCCTGTCAAAGCTTCAACGAGGAGAAGTGTGAGGTTCAGGTACATAACTTGTAATTTATCTGCCAAAAGATCAAAGTTTCATCAACATATAGCAGGTGAAAAATAGTGATCGAGTTCCCAATATTGTAGCCTACTCTGAATCCCTGAATCCACTGCATTTATTTGGTCTTTCCAGCATCGTACTTAGTCCCTCCATGTTAGAATGAATAGGAATGGGGAGAGTGGGTCTCCTTATCCGATCCCTTTTTGGGGAGAGAAGAAACCCACTGGTTCTCTATTGACTAACACTGAGTACTTGACTGTTGAAATGCTTAATCTGATTCACCTTATCCATTTGTCTCCAAATCCCATCTTCCTTGGTATAGAGATTAAATAGGACCAGTTCAGTTGGTCAACAGCCTTCTCTATGTCCAGCTTGCACATAATGCCAGGATCCCAGTTTTAATCCTCCAATCTAAAGCCTCATTGGCTATGAGTGCTGCATCAGTGATCTGTCTATGTTCGATAAAGGCGTTCTGATGATTGGAGACAAGTTTACACTCTACCGTTAAACTTCTTCAGCCTTTCTGCTAGCAGCTTGGCCAGTCTTATAGTCACTTCCAATAAGACTTAGTAATTAAATTGGAGGAGCTTCCAGGTTGCTATCTGCATACTGAAAGCCGTTACCCACCAGCCACCACCACCCGATTCCAGTAGTAGGAAGAGAAATCTACAAAATCCAGGTCAAATTGAGATCTGGTCTGCTGAATTTGACCTGACCTCACTGCACATTGAAGGTTTAAGTTCTTGTAGAGCATACATGCACTGCGCCTTGAAGCAAATGCAAATTGAATTCTTAATTGTCTGAATAACAGTGTACCGACCAAAAAATGTCTTTAGTAGCGTTGGAGAGTAAATGAGTTATATATTTGTTGAGATTCCCTATCAGGTAAGATCAGTGGCGAATGAGGGGGAATGAAGATCATCTATAGGTTGAGCTTGCAAAAGCTTGAATTTAAGTGTGATATTTATTCACTATATATATAACCAAGCTGGATTGGGTCTTTAGGGATTTGCCTTTTGTATCAGTTCTTGTTTGCTTGCTAAAAGACCTTTTTTTGGGGGGTGGGGGATAGGTTGGGAGGTTGAGGCAATGTATTTGATGGGAGATGTTCTTTTTTTGATGAAGTAAGAGTTATCATCAAAAGCATCAAGAACATGCAAAATAGAGCATTGTGCGGGCGCTAATACAAAAAAGAGTTTGCTAGCCCTATTACATATAATCCTACCAAAAATGACTCAGGTGAGCTAAGAAGCTGAGCTAAGAAGCGAGAGATTACTCTAGCTACATAACAATTTTAAACAATTAGCCTTGAGAGAGTAAGTTGAGTTGATATTCCATCAAAACATCTTCTATTCCTTTCTGTCCAAGGTGTCCAAAAGATACATCTAGGAATCATTTTCCAGATCTTCCTGATGGATTTATCAACTTTCCATAAGCTCCAGCTGCTGTAAGCATCTTTAATTCTTTCTGGTGTCACCCAATTGAGTCCAAGCACTGAAAGGAACATGTTCCAAATGTCTGAAGTTACTGAACAATGCAAAAAAAAGGTGCCTGTTTGTTTTAAAATCTTGATGACACAGGTAGCATCTGTTATCTGTTAACTGTGGGAATGCTCCTTTTGCACAGATTGTCTTGAGTGAGGCAAGCTTCATTCAATGCAGTCCAACTGTGACAGATAACTTTAGGGGATAGTTTTGTTTCCCAGATAAGCTTCCAAGGTAAGTTGTCCACCATTTCATTCCGGCTAGTGCTGTGTCAGTATCCCTCTTTCACTGTCTAGATTCCTTTAGCTCTTGTTCCCCAAATGAGTTTATCTGGGACCTGCTCATTGGTCATACATCTTCCTATCTGTCTTAGAGGATGAGTAGTTCACCCAATTCCCAATCCTGCACATTCCTTCAGAGACTTGGATTCCAGGTGTTGCATGCTCTGTTCTGAGAGATAGTAGTAGTCACGTCTGCTTGCTATTTGATAGATATTTGAGAAGTCATTTTGTAAAGCTGAGTCCCCTAGCCAATTATCTTCCCAAAACTTGACATTTGCACCATTTCCTATCTGAAATCTGCATAATAATGGCTGAACTCTCCCCATAATTTGATTATGTTTCTCCAAGGTCCAACTTCATGTGCTGGCTAGAGACTTTTGTGCACTGGTTGCCTTGCATTCACCACTTTCTTCCAGGTTGCCTGATCTTCCTGTACATATCTCCACAGCCATTTCATAGATGTTTTACTTGTAATTTTCATATCTATCATCTGATCATGTTGATCTAACTTTCAGTATGTTACTTTTTGCTTGGTTTTCATCTCAAAATTATTGACAATCCATTAATAAGGCTCTCTTGTAGAAAACAACTGGAAAAAACATACAAACTCACATGGGAATATCATTTGTAGTTCAATTAATTACGCTATCATAGTTACACTAAACAATTCTATGTTATAGAAGTTGTCATAATTTTTAGTCACCACCCAATCATTTTGCCCTGCTTCTATTTGTATCTCTGAATCTTAAGATTTAGGTGTTGACGAATCTGCCTTTCTAGATTGATACCCGTATTGGATGCTTGTATCGAGTCCATGTGACATGACAAGTAAATGTTAGATGCTTTAACCAATAGATGTTCTTGCTCAACTTTGTAGCTAACAATTTTGTTATCCTTCCTTTAGATGCTTTAACCAATAGATATACCCAGTCAACCTTGCAGCTAGTATTGGTTTTTGCTCTTTTTTTTTTCCCTTCTATAAGGTAAGAATTAGTTTTTTGGCGTTCGCATACTATCACTTTTTATAAGGTATATAAAATTTTGTTAATTTTGAAACTCCCGTATACAAGCAGTTAGCCAAAAAAATAGAGAGCCTACATAAAGATGTGGTTCTCTATAAATGACGCCCAATATTCTATACAAACAGGAGCCTTGTGGGTGCATAAAGAGGTCAACCAGGATTAATCTATTGTTCACTGCTTTATATTTTATTAAAATATGTCTTTAGTAGCACTTGCTTGTTCTTTTGATTTCTGGATGAATTATAGTATCCTATGCTTATATAGCACGGGTGTGCTGCGTGCTTAACCGCTTCTGATTGGATACTTTGCATATGGGCTTCAACATGTTGAATTCTAGCTTCTCGGTTTACAGTTTTATTTAGCAAGTTTCAATATGTAATATGACAATGTATTTTGATGCAGGAAACATCTGTAGAGTTGGTGATTATAGATGAAGATGGAATTGTGCAATCTATCTGTGAGCAGCCTGTATTTGGCATAATAAAAGATATAGCTGTGCTGCCCTGGAACGAGAAGTTTCGTGCTGGAAGCCTGCAGGTGTCTTAGATTGTTCCTTTCAACTTATCCTTTATTTCTAAGATTCTATACTAATGGCATTTTCCTTTCACTTCTTTTAAATAGCTTTTGAGCAAGGATCTCCTGGTTGTTATTTCGGATTCAGGGAAGCTCTCAGTTCTCAGATTTTGCAATGAAATGCACAGGTTATTTTTTTTTTTTTTTTGATAAGGTGAAGATTTTATTAAAAAACAGTATCAAGCTGATACTGTAAAAATACAAAGATACTGCTGGCTTAAAAACATTAAAATCCTAAGCTGTCTAGCATGTCCAGCATATCATGAAAATTCATAACAACATTTCCATCTTTCCAGTAGTACAAATAATGTAAACAACTATATTTCACATATTGCAGCTGCTCCTTTTTGCCTTCAAAACACCTATTATTTCTTTCTTTCCAAATCGTCCAAGCTATGCTAAGAGGAATATCTCTCCAAATCTTCTTTAAGGATGCTTCTGGACATGCAGGTTCCCAACACTCTAATATATTCCTGAATTTCTTAGGGCTTGCCCAAAGGATGCCAAAGTTAGCCGTGAACATGGACCACACCTGCCAAGTAAATTCACAATGCAAAAAAAGATGGTCCACAGATTCACAAGCTTTCTCACATAAGTAACACCTGCTGCACATTATCCAACCCCTTCTCATCAAGTTTTCTTGAGTCAGACATGCTTCATGTGCTACTAGCCAACCAAAACATGCTACTTTTGTTGGGACTGTAGTCTTCCAAATCATCTTCCAATGCCACTTTTGTGTTTGCACCTGCTGGGTAGCATTTAGCATTTTGTAGAGTGAACTAACCGTAAAAAAACCTTTTTTACTAGCTTTCCAGAGTAGGCTGTCTTCCTTTTCTGGCGATAACACCACTGATTGCATCTTCTGAATAAATATATCAACCTCATGCATTTCTCTGTCGAAGAGATTCCTTCTGAACTGGAAGTCCCAACCTGTATCAGTAAATATATCAGCTAAGAGGATTTTTGGATTATTGGCCAATCTGTACAGGTTGGGAAATTGAATTTTCAGCTGACCAAAACCATCCCAATTATCTTCCCAAAGTCTGATTTTTTTCCCGTTGCCCACCCTCAAGCCAACATACATGTTAAATTTCTCCCATAGGTTACAAATCTGTCTCCAAACAGCTAACCCATATGGAGTCTTCACTGTTTTAGGTGCAAGCTTCTCAACTGTATCTTTTTCCTTTTATTTTTGTTACACATAAAAGGAGCAGTGAATTCTTTTTAAAATCTTGATTTAGCCAAAACAGTCATCCTTTTCATTAAAGGCCTACCTTTGCATTGTTCACATAGGTTTTTCGCTGTAACACATGTTCAACTTTCATCTCCTGGAAATCCGAGGCATCAAATTGGAAGGATGTTGGCCATTGATTCCAGGTAAGTTGTATTTTTGATGGACGAATGAAACTAATTAGATGGTTGGCAACAATTGAAACCAGTCACCTTCAGCTACTACCTAAAGATTCTTAGATGTCCATGTCGGTAATTTCTTACTCTGCCCTATGCAGTGGCTGTTTCATTGCTGCTAGTGCATATGAAGACAGATTGGCTCTTTTCTCCCGCTCTGCTTCAGCTGGCAGTGATATACTTGATAAGGTTAATATTTTTGCATACGTTTCGTGCTAGATATGTATGCAACTTAACCGCTTGGATAGCTATGTTCTATTCTACTGATTTGCTTTAAATAATGATATTAGAGAATCTTTTGTCCCACTGACAATCAAGGGAAGATTGAGACTGCCAGTGGTTTCACCAGTATCTGTGGTACCATATGGAGCATGTGCTTCATCTCAACAGATGTTCGTCAACCAAATAAGGAGCACAATCCTGTATTGGCCATTCTTCTGAATAGGTAGGATGGTGGATAATTTCGCAAACATAGTTAATTGTAGGATTCACAATTGTTAAACTGGCTTTGTGATGGAAAGTGGATTTTCTCTTTTGTAGTACATAACAAATCGTCATCTTCTAATTTCTGCTATGCTAGTATTGATATGGTGTTTCAAATTTGGCCCTGCAGGAGGAGATCATATAGGACTGAGCTCATGTTGATACAGTGGAATATTAAGATGCATTCACTCCATGTAATATATCAGTATTCTGAACCTGGACCACTAGCACATCATATCGTAGAAGTTCCTCATTCTTATGGAATCCTGTTAGTATTTCGTGCTGGGGATGCTATTGTGATGGACTTTAGAGATCCTCACAACCCTTGTTTTCTTTATCGAATAAGTTTAAATTTTACCCCACCTTCAGTTGAGGAGCAGAATTTTGTAGAAGAGGCTATTAGAATTCCCGATATTATTGACGAAGACGGTATGTATAGCGTTGCTGCATCTGCATTGCTTGAGCTTAGTGACTTGAATAAAAATGACCCAATGAACATTGATGATGATAGCAATGTAAAACCGGGTTCAAATTTTGTCTGCTCATGGAGTTGGAATCCTGGAAATGAGCACAGTCCTAGGATGATATTTTGTGCTGATTCTGGAGAGCTTTTCCTGATTGATTTTTTGTTTGATTCTGATGGCCTGAAAATATCTCTGTCTGATTGTCTTTACAAGACTCAACCAGCCAAGGCACTTTTGTGGGTGAAAGGTGGGTTTTTGGCAGTTATCATTGAGATGGGTGATGGGATGGTGTTAAAAGTTGAAGAGGGAAAACTTGTTTATAGAAGTCCAATCCAAAATATCGCACCAATATTGGATATGTCCGTTGTGGATTACCAAGACGAGAAACATGATCAAATGTTTGCCTGCTGTGGGATGGCACCTGAAGGATCTTTACGAGTTATACGCAGTGGCATCAGTGTAGAGAAATTGTTGAAAACTGCTCCTATTTATCAGGGTATTACTGGAACTTGGACAGTGAAAATGAAAATGGCTGATTCTTATCATTCTTTCCTTGTACTATCATTTGTTGAAGAGACCAGGGTTCTATCTGTTGGTGTGAGCTTTTCTGATGTAACTGACTTCATGGGTTTCCAGCCGGATGTTTGCACGTTGGCTTGTGGTCTTGTGGGCGATGGTTTACTGGTGCAAATCCACCAGACTGCTGTGAGACTGTGTGTACCTACTATTGCTGCACATCCAGATGGTATTGATTCGTCATCACCAACTTTCACCTCATGGTCCCCTGATAATATGACAATAAGCCTTGGAGCTGTTGGGCCTAATTTGATAGTTGTTGCAACTTCCAGTCCATGCTTCTTATTTATTCTTGGCATCAGGACCTTATCAGCCCATCATAAAGAAATATACCAGATGAAATATGTGAGATTGCAAGATGAACTATCCTGCATTTCAATCCCCCGGCTTGAGCAAAAACCTTTAATATCTAAAACTAGTAATACAAATGGAGTTCCTTTGGATTCTCTTCCATCCGGATTGGACATTAGTAACACCTTCATTATTGGTACACATAAGCCTTCTGTAGAAGTTCTATCATTTACTTCTGATAAAGGCATGAATGTTCTTGCCATTGGGTCTATAACCTTAACAAACACTCTTGGAACAACCATAAGTGGCTGCATTCCTCAAGATGTAAGACTTGTACTCGTTGATCGGCTTTATGTTCTTTCTGGATTACGGAACGGTATGCTACTCAGATTTGAGTGGCCCTCTGCCTCGATAATTGCCTCACTAGAGTCGCCTGGCCTTCAAACTTTTGACAATTCTTGTATGGCTAATTCCAGTGGTTCCTCAAGTTTTGCTTCTCAGAATTTTAGAACTCAACCTATGCAAGTGTCCAGTTTATTGGATAAGACGAAGGATTCTCCTATTTATCTGCAATTAGTTGCAGTTCGTCGGATTGGCATCACTCCTGTTTTTCTGGTTCCATTGAATGACTCTCTTGATGCTGATGTTATCGCTCTAAGCGATAGACCCTGGTTATTGCAAACTGCAAGGCATAGCCTCTCGTATACTTCAATCTCTTTTCCACCTTCCACACATGTTACTCCAGTCTGTTCAACTGAATGTCCCAAGGGAATTATCTTTGTTGCTGAAAACAGTCTTCATTTGGTAAGAGAGAAGCCACATTATTGTTAACAGGGCTCAACATTGGTACATCACCTCCCTAGTTGCACTTGTAGTTATACATATTATATGTTGGAAAAGCAAGCACAAACCACATAAGATTTCTTCTCGTTGTTCTCATATCCAGTTGATGGCGGAAAATCAATGGCACTTTATTCATGCCACTCCCGTTTGCATGACCTTCCCTCCTCATCTCCAAATCTCCCCCCTCCCCCCCCCTTCCCCCCCTTCCAAACACACAATCACACCCAAAAAAAGAAGAAGAAAATAATAGAGAATGAAAACTAAAGAAGCGAAAAGCAAAGGATGGAATGAGGGAGGTTGACTGTATTTAGTTGTATATATCAATCTTGGTCTTTTACACCTTTAATGGTCAGTCAAATTGGCCGTCTATTTTTTTTGTTTCAGGTGGAGATGGTGCCTAGTAAACGGCTTAATGTGCAGAAATTTCATTTTGGTGGCACTCCTCGAAAGGTTCTATATCATAGTGACAGTAGGTTGTTGCTTGTATTACGGACTGATCTCAGTGATGATTTATGTTCATCTGATGTCTGTTGCGTAGATCCTCTCAGCGGATCGGTGTTGTCTTCCTTTAAGTTTGAGCCAGGGGAGATAGGAAAATGCATGGAGTTGGTAAAAGTTGGATACGAACAAGTTCTTGTTGTTGGAACTAGTCTCTCTACTGGTCCAGCTATAATGCCTAGTGGTGAAGCTGAAAGGTTAGTGCCATCCGCCAAATGATTATAACATTTTACTTTCCATAAATCTGCAATTCTTTCCCAATAATATATCTTATCTGGGGAGATCTTTGTTTGTCTGAAGTGTATGAATGAATTGCATGTTTTTGTATTATTTAATAAAGATGCTTTTTACAGTACAAAGGGCCGTCTAATAGTTCTTTGCATCGAGCAAATGCAAAACTCGGATAGTGGGTCGATTGCATTTTCTTCAAAGGCTGGATCATCTTCTCAACGAACTTCACCTTTCCGTGAGATTGGTGGATATGCCGCTGAACAGCTGTCTAGCAGTAGTCTTTGTAGCAGTCCTGACGATAACAGCTGTGACGGGATTAAACTTGAGGAAAGTGAGGCATGGCACTTAAGATTAGGTTATTCAACCACCTGGCCTGGAATGGTACTTGCAGTCTGCCCATACCTTAATCGTTATTTCTTGGCCTCTGCGGGCAACTGTGTAAGTTGAAATAACTCTCATCTATTGACTTTCTCACAAAGTTAGTGTTACCTCTTACTAAAATATATTTCACGCTTCCTGCAGTTTTATGTTTGTGGTTTTCCAAATGATAATCCTCAAAGAGTCAGACGCTTAGCAGTAGGGAGAACACGTTTCATGATCATGACTCTTACTGCACACTTCTTTAGAATTGCTGTTGGTGATTGCCGTGATGGTGTCCTCTTCTACTCATATCAAGAGGTACGTAGCTAGAGTTGATTTTACTTTAAAAACTTCCCTTCTCTTTCTGTTATTCATGTTTTGTTGGGAATTGGTTGTTTGTATATATGGGGCTGGAAATTTGGAAATCCTCTTTCTGGGTTGTAGTTTGCATGGGACATGAAAATACTTATATCAGATATTACCACCTTGCGTTGGTAGGTTTGGAAATTTTGTTGCCTTACAAGCCATCTTCTTCTATCTTGTGATCAGGATGCAAGAAAACTAGAGCAAGTTTACTGTGACCCTGTCCAGAGGTTAGTTGCTGATTGCACTCTTATGGATGGAGACACAGCTGCTGTTTCAGATCGAAAGGGGAGTCTATCCATTTTATCATGTTCGAATCACTCAGAAGGTAAATTCAACTTACAATATCTATGTAAAATCCGAATTCTAAAATACAACTGCATAGGAAAAGAAAGATCAGGATCTCTGTTCATATTTAATGCCTTATGATTACCTTTTCTGCTGTTTTCACTTGCTGAGATTCTTATGGCACATCCTCATCATTTTCTTTCTCATGCTTTTCTTCCTCTAATAACTATTCGTAATTTAAATCCTTTACTTGTATTTTGAAAATATGGCTTTGTTTTACAGATAATTCCAGTCCAGAATGCAATCTAGCTCTAACTTGTTCATTCTACATGGGTGAGATAGCTATGAGAGTTCGAAAGGTAAGCATTTGACCGGAGCCATTTAGTTTTGAATGATGGGTTTAGACCATACTTGTCAAAGATGATAACTTTTACACCCTATAATGCACCTTCTAATGAACCCTCTTCTTATTTTGTCCTTATGAAATAGTATAAATGGCATAAACAACCATGTATAATATTTGTCAGTAGAAAGCAGGTGCACTTTCCTATAGGAGATAATTGTTGGATGCCTTATGGTGTTTGTGGTCCAGAAAGTAGCTAAAATGCATACCATAGGATATATAGAATATGGCAAATCCAACACAAGCGTGAACCGCAGAACTTGTGATAGACCAGAAAAGATGATTGTAGCTGATATTTCATATTTCAAGGGATCTGAAAAGACAAAACACCTTTTACTGCATTGCAAGGTCATGAACCACTGAACCAGTTATGGAGTCTTCTATTTTAACATTTATGTATTCTCTTAGATGATGCCCCCAGCTGAGAAAAAACAAGTATGGTGTTGAGTGGTGACACGGGTGAGGTTATGAGTAGAAAAATTGAAAAATTTCTTCGGTTCTGATTTTGGTGCTTGAGGGAGATGGAGAGAACACATTTCTTTTCAACTCTTTCCATCTATAGCAAATTATCTGATTTCATCGATTGTCTGTTTTTCGCTTAACAAACTGTATTCCTTATTATATATTTAATTTAACAGTATTCAACTGTAATTACCGAAGAAAACTATTAATTCATAGTTCTTATACTTCTTCTTAATCAATCAATTTAAATTGAATTTAATTTTTTACATATTTAAGCTTAGGGTAAATAAAATCAATACTCGAGCACCTTCACTTTCTTTAGAAAAAAATAATACTCCTATATTTAGTGATATTGGCTTCACTTGATTTTGTAAGAAGTCTTAAATGATTTGATGGGATAGGATATGAACTTTGATGATTTGGGTCAAAATCGTTAACAGTTTGATGGAATGGGATATGAACTTTGATGATTTGGGACAAAAGGCTGCAGCATTATCACCTTGGCTTAGTTTTGGTGGCAGCTTCAATTGATTTGAAAATTATTATTTGTTGCAGGGGTCATTCTCTTATAAACTTCCAGCAGATGATGCACTTGAGGGCTGTCAAGTTGCCAGCAATGTCGGCGACATATCACAAAATAGTATCATGGCTAGTACACTTTTAGGGAGCATAATCATTTTCATTCCTCTTACTAGGTATTTCACAATTATCCTGTCAAACTTACTGTTCATGTTACCTGAAAAATTTAGTTCATCTTCACCTTCGTAGAATGTGATTTCGTCATTCTTAGACTCTTTGTGCCTTTTTTCCCGCTATTTACATGCATTTTTAGTCTGTTCTAGTGTCTGAGCTGCAAACTTAATATATGATGATCATCTGATAATAACATTTGGGTGGTTGCTTTTGCTCCTCGGTGACAATCAGCTTAGTCTCTTCATCGATGTTAAATAATTAATATGCATTTATGGCTGTCTCAGCATGTTGACTCACTGGAGTATTAGAATGCCAGTTTTGGGGCTTCTCGTGATTCGTGGGATTTAAACTGATTGAATTCAACTACTCTTTTGAACGGCTAGTGTTGGGAAACCCGAGTTAGATGTTCCTGCTTTATAGTTGGTTTAGGAGTTCTTAGTCTCTGCAAGTATTATATTTATCTGGTATTTTTTTTCCCTTCCTACCCAATTCCTTGCTGTCCTGCAGAAATGGGAGGGAAAACAGTGACTGGGAAATTGGAAAGCAAGTGGTCATAAGTAGTTTCTGGAGTGTATTTACACTCTGTTTTATTTCGGGGACATCTAAAATTGGAATGATAGAGAGAAGATTAGCATGGCCCCTGCACAAGGGTGACACACACAAATCGATAAAATGTATATGATTTTCACAAAGCTTCCGGAGTTAGATTGATTTTCATGCATATGGTTGGGGTGCATCATATGGTTTGATTCATTCGGGTGGGGTAGCTGTCGGGTGCCAGTCACGTGGATTTGGGTCGTGACATTAAAATAGGAGATGGGTTATTTGGTACAAAAAGAGAATTACTAGAAAAAGAGAATTACTCCTAACATGCATCAAATGCTGAAGTATTTAATTGAATGCCAAAATGCAGTGTTTTCAATTGACTATCTATTTTCTCTGCATAGAAGTTATTGTTAAACTACCTCTGAAGAGATTTACTTTCTCATAGGGAGGAATATGATCTCTTGGAAGCGGTACAGGCTAGGCTTATCATCCATCCATTGACTGCTCCTATATTGGGAAATGACCATGCTGAATTTCGCTGTCGGGGGAGTCTGGTAAGAGATATTTTTCTTATTATAGATCTAAACTGTTTTGAAGTTCTTACTTTTTTTTAAAATCTTTTTTAAAAAGTTCTTATTTATTTCCGGCTTTTACAAGGTGAAGTTTCTAGTCAAGCCTGATGATTTTTTATGAAAAAGATTTGTCATTAGATAACAGTGTTATGTTAGATTGTGATGTCTCACACTCTTGTAAAAGAATTGTCATTAGCCTCTGGCTATTTAAAGCTTTTGCTTTGTTCAAGTATAATTCTACAATTCACATGCTGCTCATTGTGCTCATGTCAGAGGAGTGCAAATACAACAACAACAACATACCCAGTGAAATCCCACTAGTGGGGTCTGGGTAGAGTAGAGTGTACGCAGACCTTACCCCTACCCTGAAAAGGGTAGAGAAGAGTGCAAATAGAATGTCCCTATAAGAATGTGAACAAGGACAACGGGAGTTATAGCGTAGTGGGAAGGACCATTCACCTCCTGCCATGGGGCTGGCGGTTCAAGCCACCTAGGGAAAAAGTGGGGAAGGGCCATTGTTGAATGTTGTCTCCTAAGGGGTGGAGGGGTTACTGGGGTAGGATTTTCCATATCACACAAGGAAAAAAAATGGAAATGCAAACAAGAGGAAACTGTGACTACAGTCTTCCACTCTTGCTCTCTATAGTTCTCGTTTTCCTTGACAAGGTGTTCTATGTTTGCAATGCAGAAACTAGAGGGCCATGCTTTTATGATTGATGTTTAAATATCTGCCTAAAACTGTCACTCATTATTCTTTGTGCCGGTCTTTTGCCTTTTCCGATTATAGGCTAGGGCACCGAAAGCTCTGGATGGTGATATGCTTGCTCAGTTCTTGGAGCTTACTAGTATGCAGCAAGAAGCTGTAATAGCATTGCCTCTTGGTGCACAAAACACGATTATGTTCAATTCAAAGCAATCTCCTCCTCCAATTACTGTCAATCAGGTTGTGCGGCTACTCGAACGTGTTCATTATGCCCTGAACTGAATATGTTCTATGTTCTGATGCTTTGAGAGCTGTAAGTTTGGTCTTCCGTTGACTGCCAATCAAGTGTCCTTTCAGCCTTCCTTCAGATAATTACCGGTGCCAAGTCCATATGTTCATATTCTTGGAAACAAGGTGATCTGTTCGTGATGTTTAAAGCTGGATCAAATATCGTGCAGGGGCCAGGCAATTCTGATTTGTTTCGGCTTTTGTTGTGGTGGTGGGTTGGGGGGGGGGGGGGGGGGGGGGGGGGGGGGGGCAGAGATAGTTAACAGGGTTGTGCTTCTGGGTGCCTCTTCCGTGATCATTGCCCGTACACAGTTTTGTATGGCAATTTTTTTGTTCAAGTGAAATGGCTTTGCTTCCCGACAGGAACACGGGGTGCTTTTTTTTCCGGAGGGGGGTTGGGGTGGGAGCTATGGGCTCTTTTCTGTATAATATGGGCTCCAGTAGGTTCAGTTAATTGTAAATATATCTATTACCACAGAAATCTTGTCGAGAACTTTTTTCTTATGCGCAAATGTTTGCCCCTTGCCTCTTTTATTCTTTTACCCTTTCTGCTGCTGTTTTTATATTGTCCTCTGGAAGCAACAAATGGTTGTACTTCACGTTGGCATGATGTTGTCATTTCAGATTTATAACATGTTTTCTGGTTGAAATGATAGAGACCTCAGTGTAGAACAGAATAAAAAGGCAGGGTGGTGGAAAGAGCGAATGTGCCATGTTGACACGTCAGTCATGTTAATGTGCAAATTACTATCTTCGGTCCATGTTATTTGTTTCTGAAAGTTGTACACACTTTGAGAAAGATATTTTTAGTTGTTTAAAATGTCATTTATCTAGCGCATAAAAATATCTTTCTTTAATTACCACTATACTATTAATTGGAGAAGTACAGATGCGTTTGAAGAAAAAGGCAATAAATGCTTCCTATATTTTTAAACATAATATATTTGAAAACAATTTAATTTTTCGAGCGACTAATATTTGGAATGGGAAGAAGTATTAATTACAAACACATGAAAAAATTCACTAATACTTGCCAGCAAATGATTTTATCCTTGAGCAACACGAATATGCTATGGACTTCAACCTTTTGAGCAAATGTGCCTTGATGTTATCCTTGCACCAGCAGTTATTTGTTTGGTTTGTATCATGTCATAGTTTGTTTCATGCTGCTGAAATTGGTAGGTTGTTGTCCTAAGCTGCTAACTTCTAGTCTCTTCTGAGTTTTTTTTACATGGATGATCTCTTTACAAAAAGTATTCTCATAACTAGTTGTACATTTTGTTTATTGCAAAAATAGCAAAGTTTATTACAAATGAAGCATTTTCAAGAAAAAAAAAAAAAAAAAAAAGTAACGGCAATCGCTATAATGGGAATCCCATCTGAAAGCCACAGGCCAGCAGCATTAAGGAAACGGTTTCCATTAGACAATCGTACGATGTAAAGGGAAACAGCTTCCATCACTGCCGACGCTAAAAAGATTTCAGATTCTTCCAAAAAATAAAAAGGAGATTCCAGATTTTCTCTCTTTCCATAAACCAATATATAATATAAATATATACGTGATTTTTACTTGGTATATTATCTGGTGTAATTTATACATGGTTTACATCACATATAAGTTATCTAATGTACACAATTTATTATAATTTATACATGACTTATACACCGTATATTATCACAATTATGAGATTCCATTCCAGGCTTCCTATGCATATTATTATACATGTTATATTCCGATTTTGTTAGTCTTTTTTCCCCTGTAAATGAGAACAAACATATAATATAATGTGAGTAATAATTAAGTACAAGTCTTTTTTGAATAATGCAACTTAACTAACCTTTTTTAAGGAAATAAATTTAGATGCGTGATTTTGGGTCCAAGATTTAAAGCTATCTGCTAGGGAATGTATTATTTAGGCAGAATACATCGGCAGCCCCTTAAAGTTGTCCACATTTTTCACTTAGACGCTACATCTTAAGTATGTTCCATTTGAACACTTTATTCAGATCTCAAGTGTGTCATTTAGATACAAAATTGATAGGCAGATAACCACAAAAGGTGCGTCTAATTCACATGCCACAATGACGAATAAAAGGAGGACACGTGGACTTAATTTTAGAGAAATTTAAAAAGCTTTTAAAAAGGAAAAAAGAAAAAGAAAAAGAAAAAGAAAACAGCTGTGCTGACCGGCGAATGCCGAAGCTGCGGAAAGCTGCCAAAGTTGTGGACTCAATTCTCTTCCCTGCTTTGGTTTAGATTCAATAAGATGGGGGAATCAAAACATCCTGCGAATTCTGGATTTTTTATACCGAACCCACTTTCCTATTACTAACCACACCTTGGATCCATATCCGGCGACAGAACAACAAAAATAAAAGTTTAAGAATCTCGCCTTCTCTATTTGTATCCTTCGGTTTCTCCTAAGCATTTGCAACTGCAAAATTCTAGTTCTTTAGTTCCATACTACAGTGCTTGCACCTTTTCCTCACTTACCAATTTTCATTCTTCCCTTTTAATTTTTTCCATTTTTTTCCGGTTATCATTAGGTGTTTTCCACCATTAATTCCGGCAACAATGTCCTCGCACATCCAGCGGGAACTTCACCCAATTTTTACTTCGGTCCCATTAATCAAAACTTTACATTAGATCTTGGTCGTGAAAAAGCAAATCACAAGTTTATAATGGGGTGTGCTCAGATTTAAAGGATGATGCAGTAGTAATGGGGTGAACAAATCGAAAATAAATTAAAAGAGAGTTCACCGGAAAAAATTCCGGCAGAAGCTATTGACTTTCGGTCAAAAAGTATGTGAAGTTTATTTTTTGGATGATTCCACGCGCTTGAAAAACGTGAGAAACACTTAGCTTGCCATGTTATCATTTTGTATCTAAATGACACACTAAGGACCCGATTTAAGTGTTCAAATGAAACATACTTAAGGTAGAGTGTCTAAGTGAAAAGTGTGGACAAGTTCAAGGGGCTGCCAATGTATTTGGCTTATTATTTAATTGCCATATATGTAAAATACCTATCGCTGCTAGGTGTATGAAGATTTTTCTTAAATTTTTCCGCTTTATGTTTTTTCCCAGTCTCTTTTTTATAGAAAGAAACTAACAAATACCTCGATTGCACCTGAAGGGTGATCCAACAATCAATAACGTGAGATGAAAATAATGGGAAATTGGAGTCGAAATCAGAACGCTAAGTGATTTCTTTCTATTTGTATAGGCGTTGTTGAGCAACAATTATTCAATACATATGTCATTGTTGCTAACAATTTTTTTTCTTAAACAATGCATTATATGAAAACAACAAGAGAGTCAGTAAGTATTACAAAATAGGAACTGAACGTAGAGTTACTGTTCCTTATAGGTCTAAGTGATACTGCAGTCAAGTAAAAGACGGTGGTAAATAAAAAACAACAACATGCTGATGCTGGATAGAAGCTCTATCCTTTCCGGCTTTCGCTAAACCGTCATCCACAATGTTGGCCTCCCTATAGATATGTCGTAAATCAGGCACATGGAGCTGGGCCATCAGGAACCTGCAATAAAAGAGAAGATGTAAGTGATTCATGTTAGTAGAAACAATCATTTGCAGCAATACCTGGGAGTCAGTTTCGATGACGAGCGGTGTGAATTGGTGTGATATAGCAAATTGCAAGCCAGTAAGTAATGCATGGAGCTCTGCTTCAATAGGATTTGTGGAGGATATTGGTTTGGAGTACCCATGCATCCAAGATCCCATGTGATCTCTAAAAACTTCACTGAGTCCTCCATGTTTTGTAATGGGATAAATGCACCATCGATATTTAATTTGTAGAAACCTTGTGGTGGTGTAGTCCATTGCACAATATCATCTGGAGGGGTGGTGGTTTAGGTGGCGTAGTCTCAAGGTGAAGATATTCAAGGGCGTGGAATGAGATAAGGTTGTAGGGGACAAGTTTGGTATCGTGATTAAAGTAATTGTGGTTACGAGTGATCCAGATATTTCAAATGATAAAGGGAATAAGGGTGGAGGATGGTATGTTTGCATTTGCAGCAAGTATAGGGGAAGGATGAGAGGTACATTGTTTTTAGGGCCAAGAAAGAGGGTCCCGTAATGGGGGCATGATTTGGAAGTGGTTCCAAGTGTTGACTCCAAACGGGCAGTAGAGGAAGATGTGGGAAATATCTTCAGTAGGAGAGTGGCAAAAGGGACAAACTGCATCCAACATTATATTACGATTGTGGAGAAGAGCATTGGTAGATAGTTTACGGTGGGTGAGCAACCATAGGAAATATTTGATTCTATTCCGGGCAAGTATTTTCCATATCCAGTAATGTGGGTAGAGGTGTGGGAGATGATAAGTTAAATGTAGAAATGTCATGACACAAAATTCCCACCCTCGGAACCGTGATGGCGTCTAACATTTCACTTGCTAGGTAAGCCAACGTTAGAATAAATTTAAGCCACTTTTACCAAATCAAATTAACTAATGCCAATTAAATTGAAATCACTGTAATAGAACTGCGAAAAAGTCATAACAACCGAAATATCTAAATACAACCCAGAACTGGTGTCGCAAGTGCACGGGCGACTAGAATAATACACATAATGGTTTGAATGAAAGTAAAATTGTCTGAAAAGAAATAAACAACTAGGATAAAGTAGAAAGGGACTTCAGAGTTGCGAACGCCGAGCAAGTGTACCTCAAGTCTCCGTCCAATAGTCAACCCGAGCAATCTACTGACCGCCATTGAGACCCACTCCAAAATCTGCACAAGATGTGAAGAGTGTACTATGAGTACAATCGACCCCATGTACTTTGTAAGTGTCGAGCCGAACCTCAACGAAGTAGTGACGAGGCTAAGGCGGGTCACTTACCATAACCTGTACACAGTATAATAATAATGAAAAAAAGGAAATACGAAAAAATAAATCAGTTAACTCATGACAATAAACTCAATCTTTGAAAACCAGTAAAACCAGTAATACCAATCCTCAAAATCTCGTAGGAAAACACTGAAGCCAACACAACATAACAAGAAATACAAAACACCCAAACCATTGCGGGGCGCAACCCGATCCCACTGGTAGTTGTTGTTATAGGCAAACTCCGCAAGCGACAAGAACTGATCCCAAGTACCCCTGAAATCCATAACGCAAGCGCGAATCATATCCTCCAATATCTGAATAGTGCACTCGGGCTGTCCATCCCTCTGTGGTTGAAATACTATACTCAAATCAATCCGCGTGCCCAACTCATGCTGTATG
Source organism: Nicotiana undulata (assembly GCA_005239495.1). Taxonomy (NCBI): domain Eukaryota; kingdom Viridiplantae; phylum Streptophyta; class Magnoliopsida; order Solanales; family Solanaceae; genus Nicotiana; species Nicotiana undulata. The sequence goes on along the minus strand of ML274286.1, from coordinate 79,670 downwards.
GATCTTTAGAAGTGCGGGGTGAACTGCGTACCTCGATCAGATATGATACACACGGGCACACTATGAAGACGGACGATCTCACGGATTTAGATCTCATCTAACCGCTCTGAAGGATAGGTAACTGCCATAGGAATCAAATGTGCCTACTTGGTCAACCTGTCCACAATGACTCATACCACGTCAAACTTCTTCTTAGCCTGTGAGAGTCCAACAACAAAATCCATAGTGATATGCTCTCACTTCCACTCAGGATTCTCTAACCTCTGAAGAAAACCACCAGGTCTCTGATGCTCATACCTTACTTGATGACAGTTTAGACATCGAGCTACATATGCAACTATATCCTTCTTCATCCTCCTCCACCAATAATGCTACCGCAAGTCCTAATACATCTTGACGCTACCCAGATGAATAGAATATCGGGAACGTGGGCCTTCTCAAAAATCAACTCACGAAGAACATCCACATTGGGCACACAAATACGACCATGCATCCTCATAACCCCATCACCCCAATAGTAACCTGCTTGGCACCACCGTGCCACACCGTGTCCTTAAGGACAAGCAAATAGGGATCATCATAATGACGCTCCCTGATGCGCTCATACGAGGAAGACCGAGCGACTGTGCAAACTAGCACATGACTGGGCTCTGCCTCACGAACTGATTGGCCAAAGTTTGAGCATCTGCTGCAAGCGGCCTCTCACCAACTGGGATATACGCAAGGCTACCCTGCCCACTGCCTTTCTACTCAAGGTATCGTCCACCACATTGGCCTTCCCGAGATGATACAAAATGGTGATATCATAGTCTTTCAAGAGTTCCAACCACCTCCTCTGCTTCAAGTTAAGATCTTTTTGCTTGAACAATTACTATACATGATGATCCGTGAATGCCTCACATGACACACCGTAAAGATAGTGCCTCCAAATCTTAAACGCATGAACAATGGTTGCCAAATATAAGTCATGAAAAAGGTAATTCTTCTCATGAACCTTCTACTGCACTGAGCCCAATATGAGATGCATCACAGTACACCGTGTAGGATCCTGAACCCGTGGGCAACACCAACACTGGCGTCGTAGTCAAAGCAGTATTGAGCTTCTGAAAGCTTAACCCACACTCATCTGACCATCTGGATGGGGCACCCTTCTGGGTCAATCTAGTCAATGGGACTTCATAGATGAAAACCCCTCCACAAACAAGCGATATTAACCTGCCAAATCCAGAAAACTCTGGTGCTCTATAGCTGAAGTACGTCTAGGTCAGTTCTAAACCGCCTCAATCTTCTTAGGATCCATCTTTATGCCCTATAATGATAAAACATTCCCCAAAAAGGCGACCGAGTCTAACAAAAACTCTCAGTTTGAAAACTTGGCATATAACTGGCCATCTCTCATAGTCTGAAGTACAATTTGAAGCTGCTGCTCATGCTCCTCTTGATTGGGGGAGTAGATCAAGATATCATCAATGAATACAATCACAAAAGAATCCAAGTAGGTCTTGAACACCCGGTTCATCAAATCCATAAATGTTGTTGGGGCATTTGTCAACCCAAATGACATCACTAGGAACACATAATGCCCATACCGAGTCCGAAAATCCATCTTAGAGACATTAGATACCCTAATCTTCAACTGATGGTAGCCAAACCTCAATTCAATCTTTGAAAACACCTTGGCACTCTGAAGTTGATCAAATAAGTCATCAATCCTCGGCAGCCCATACTTGTTCTTGATAGTGACCTTGTTCAACTACCGATAGTCCATACACATTCTCATCGATCATCTTTCTTCTTCACGATCAACACGGGCGCACCCCAAGGTGAGACACTAGGTCTAATGAATCCCTTATTAAGCAAATCTTGTAACTACTCCTTCAACTCCGGCGGAGCTCCAACACGGTGGAATAGTAATAACTGAGTGCCCAAAGCCAAATCAATACAGGAGTCAATATCTTTGTCGGGTGGCATCCTCGGCAGATCTACAGGAAACACTTCTAATAACTCACGAATAAATGGTACTAAATCCATGGAAGGAACCTCCGTACTAGAATCACGGGTATAGGCCAAATAAGCTAGACATCTCTTCTCGACCATACGTCAAGCCTTCACATAAGAGATAACTCTGCTGGTAGAGTGACCAAGAGTACTTCTTCACTCTAATCGAGGCAACCCCACCATGGTTAAGGTCACCGTCTTGGCGTGACAATACAATATAGCATGATATGGTGACATCCAATCCATACCCAAGATAACATCATAATCTACCATATCAAGACGTAGAAGATCTATGCTAGTCTCAAGACTCCCAATAGTAATGACACACGAGCGATAAACACGATCTACAACAATAAAATATCCCACAGGCGTGGACACATACACAAGAGCACTCAAAGAATCACGAGGCACAACCAGATATGAAGCAAAATATGATGACACGTAGGAATAAGTAGATCCCGGATCAAATAAAACTGAAGCATCTCTATGGCAAACTGGACAATACCTGTGATAACGGCGTCATATGACTCGGCCTCAGGCCTAGTTGGGATAACATAACATCGGTGTTGGTCCCCACCACTCTAAACTACATCTCTGGGATGACCTCTATCTGGCTGGACTCCACCCCTAACAACCTGACCTCCACCTCTGGCTGCATGTATTCTACCTCTAGCTGGCTAAGTAGGCGGTGGAGCAACCAGTGCTGGAACTATGGAACGAGAACTTTGTTGTTGCATGTCGCCCAATAATCTCGGACAAAACCTCCTAATGTGACCAATACCACCACACTCAAAACACCCATCTTGTTGCTGTGGCTGCTGAAGCTGAAGCTGACCCAAACTGGCCGAATAACCACGGTGATAGCTCTGAATCGGAGGTTCACTGATAGGAGCTGATGACGCACTGTAGGCTGGCTACCCAGAGTAAGGCACATAAGGACCACGACTCCCCAAAGCACTATGAGATGCCTGAAGCTCTAAATGAATTGGTATGTGAGGATGGCCTCTACCTAAGGTACCCTTCCTCCAGATGAGGCACCACTAAAACTACCGGAATGACGAAACCTCTTATCTGACATCGGCCCCCTCTCCTAAGCATGAACCAACTCTATCCGTCTAGCAATAACTACGACCGTCTAGAAAGAAATATCACTCCCGGTCTCCTTGGCCATCTGAATCTTGAGAGTGTAAGTGATCCCATCAATAAATCTCCCCTTCTCTCCCTCTCAGTAGGAAGCAAGATAGTGGCATGGCTAGCTAGGTCCACAAATCGAGTCTCATATTGGGTAACAGTCATACTACCCTACCGAAGACGCTCAAACTACATGTGGTACTCTTCCCTCAAGGTGACATGTATGAACTTCTCTAGAAATAGCTGTGAGAACTGATCCCAGGTAAGTGCAGGCGACCCAGGTGTCCTAGTCAACATATAATTTCTCCACCATCTCTGGGAGGAACCAGTCATCTAAAATGCTGCAAAATCGACCCCATTGGTCTCAACTATACCCAAGTTGCGCAACACTTGTGGCAATGGTCCAGAAAATCCCGTGGGTCCTCAGAAGATGCACCACCGAAATGAACAGGAAAGAGCTTTATGAACTTATCCAACCTCAACATAGCCTCAGAAGACAAAGGGGGCCTATCACCGGCCTGCGCTGCAATAACCGGCTGAACTACCCTAACTGGCGGGGCTGCTAGAGTCTGATACTGGGGAGCCACCTGCTCCGTGGTGTGAGTAGCGGGAGTATAGGCTCCTCCCCTATCCCGAGAGACGACTGGTACCACCGAGTATGTACCGGTCTAGGCCACACCCTCCATATGAACTTCCAAACGGGATAGAGCGTCTTGAAGCACTGAAGTGGTTATGAACCCCCCTGGGATCTGAGATGGTCTGACATGTATAGTCTGGGCTGGAACCTCCTCCTTAAAATCCACCTGAGGCTCCACTGTAAGTGCCGCTTCTCTAGCTCTAGGCTAAGCTCTACATCTGCCTGTACCTCGGCCTCAACCTCTGCCCCTAGTCGTAGCTGCCACATGGGACTCTGGCTCCTATTCGACGGTAGATGCAGTGCGTGTTCTCTCCATATGCGAGAGAACAAGAATAGAAGGGTTCAATCATCAGTGATAGAATAAAATCGCACGACAGAGTAAGAAAGAACTGATATTGTTCCTAAACTTCATAGCCTCTAGATATAAGCACAGACGTCTCCGTACCGATCCTCTAGACTGTACTAAGCTTGCTCGTGACTCTATGAGACCTAAGAAACCTAGTGCTCAGTACCAACTTGTCACGACCCGAAATTCCCACCCTCGGGATCATGATGGCGCATAACATTTCACTTGCTATGTAAGCCAACGTTAGAATGGTTTTAATCCATTTTTAACAAATCAAATTAAGTATTACCAATTAAACTGAAATAACTGTAATAGAATTGTAATAAAGTGCGAAAAACTCATAACAACCGAAATATCTAAATACAACCCAGAACTGGTGTCACAAATACACGAGCGAGTAGAATAATACATATAATGGTCTGAATGAAAGTTAAATTGTCTGTAAAGAAATAAAAAACTAGGATAAAGTAGAAGGGGACTTCAGAGCTGCGAACGCCGAGCAACTGTACCTCAAGTCTCCGTCCAATAGTCAACTCGAGCAATCTATTGATCGCCGCTGGGACTGACTCCAAAATCTGCACAAGAAGGGTAGCGTGTAGTATGAGTACATCTGACCCCATGTAATCAGTAAGTGTCGAGCCTAACCTCGAGAAAGTTGTGACGAGGCTAAGGCGGGTCACTTACAATAACCTGCACGCAATATAATAATAATTATAGGAAAGGAAATACAGAAAAAATAAAGCAGTTAACTCATGACAATAAACTCAATCCTCGAAAACCAGTAAACCGGTAATACCAATCCTCAGAATCTCGTAGGAAAACACCAAAGTTAACACAACACAACAAGGAATACAAAACACTCAAACCATTGTGGCGCGCAATCCGGTCCCACCGTACAAACATGATCATCCCTTATTTCACCATATCAATAACAATAATAATAAGTAAACTATGTTGCGGCACGCAACCCTATCCCACTATATTATTAGAGTCAATATCATAATCCTCCCTTATTTCACCATATCAATCCTCCCTTATTTCACATGTTCCGCCACGCAACCCGATTCCACCATATCAATATCAATCCTTCCTTATTTCACCTGTGGCGGCGTGCAACCCGATCCATATACGCAAATCAATAAATGAAATTAATTTAACAACTCAAATCACAAGAGTCTCTACGATTAACGAATATGAAAGCAGAACCATAAGGAAAATCTCATATCGAATCAAGAATTGCTAAAATTAATACTAGACAGCAAGACAAGTCAAATAAATGACAACTAAAGGGTACAAGTAAGTCAATTAAGGCAAGTAGCAATTAAATCATGAAAGCATAGGAGAAACTAACATTTAAATACGAGATTAATAAATGCCAAGTAGCAATTAAGGCATAGGAAGCAATTAAAGCATGTAACAGTTAAGACATGGAATAAAATAATTAATGAAATACGGAAAAACATGGAAACAAATATTTTGACGGTGTATATACACTCGTCACCTTTCATATACACCGCTACACATGAATTTCACATAGCACATAACTCAAGGGTTCCAAATTGCCTCAAATCAAGGTTAGACCCAACACTTACCTCGCTCCGCAAGAAAATCAAATCTCTACCGAGGCCTTTCCTCTAAAATCTACCTCCAAACCAATCGAATCTAACCAATATCGACTCAGTAACATCAAATAATACTAGAGAATCAATTAAGATGCATAAAGTTACAATTTTTATATTTTTCTCAAAAAGTCAACAAAAGTCAACCCCAGGCTCGCTTGGTCAAAACTTGAGATTCAGACCAAAATTCATTTACCCATTCACCCCCAAGCTCGAGCATGTAATTAATTTTAAAATCCGACCTCAATTTGCGGTCTAAATCCCAAATTTACACCCCACCCCCCAAAAGTCTTCCTAAATCCCTAATTTTCAACCATGAAAGAACAAGGATTAAGGCTAGAAATTAATGGGTGATGATGAAAATGGAGGAAAAAAAAAGTTAAAGTACACTAACCTATGAAAGAGTGATGAAATTTCTCATCCAAATCGCCTCTAGGCCGAGATCTAATGGAAAAATGGTGAAAATGGGTGAAATCCTGTGTTTTGAATATTTAGCTGACTTGGTGTTAGGCCTTCTTCGCGTTCGCGAAGGGCTTGCCGCGTTCGCGAGATACAACGTCCCAAATGACCTACGCGTTTGCAAAGTCTTCTCCCCCAAGCCTTCGCGTTCGCGAGCCATGGCTCGCGTTCGCGTCGAACATACCAATGATCCCTCTTCCCAGGTCCCTCAACGATACACGTTCGTAATAGGTTGTCTGCGTTTCCGAAGGAAAACCCTTAAATCTTCGCGTTCGCGTACCAGCCATCGTATTCGCTATGAATAAAGGCGTGTCTATCCCAGGTTTCTCTTCGAGATCGCGAAAAGAAGAACACATCAGTAACCAACAGAAGTCAAAAAATAGAAATTTCATTAAGTTCAAAAACATCTTTAACCTATCAGAAACTCACCCGAGCCCTCGGGGCGCAAAACCAAACATGCACACTAAGTCCAAAAATATCATACGAACTTGCTCACGTGATCAAAACACCAAATAAAGCCTAGAACTACGAATCAGACACCAAAACGAATGAAATTTTCAATAAAACTTAAGTACATGCAATTTATCAACCGACTGTCCGAACCACGTCAAATCAACTCCGTTTTATACCAAATTTTGCAGACAATTTATAAATACTGAAAAGAACCTATACCAAGTTCCGAAACCAAAATTTGAACACGATAACAACAAAGTCATACTACAGTCAAACTTATGAATTCTTTAAATCTTTAAACTTCTAGTTTTCAACAAATTATGATAAATAAAGTTAGGACTTCCAAAATTGATTTCGGGCATACAGCTGAGCCCCAAATTCCGATACAGACACAGCGGGACCATCAAAACAATGATCCATGTCCTTTTACACAAAACATTGACTGTAGTCAACTCAAATGAGTTCTAAGGCACGATTTCATATTTTCATCAATTCTCTAAAAAAAACCTTTTGAAAAAAAGATACGGACTGTGCATGTAAATCAACAAAGGCTAAATGTAGCTATTCGAGGTCTTGGAACATAGAAATGAAGGGTAAAACTATAAATGACCTATGGGGTCATCACAAAAAATAGTTGTTAGGCAGTGGATGTACTAAAGTTTTCGTTGGATGTAGGATAGCAGAAGGGTGTGTCTCCAACTTAGGATAAGGTGATAAGTAAGTGTCGTTGATAAGTTTGATGATATCAGGGGGGTAGTTCACTCAAGAGATCAAAAGCTACTAGTTAAGAAAAACCAAAAGATAAGGACATTTTAAAAACAAAAGATTTGGCAGAGAGTATTTAGGAGTGTTCTGAAATCAATGAAGCACGTTCACCTTCATCTTTTTAGGTGGAAGGTTAAGAATTATCTCCCTTTCAAATAATGCACGGATCACATTCACATATCTTAGTCGAATCTCTTGTTCATATGATATAAGATTTTGAGGCATGTAAAGCCAGAAAAGAAAAGCAAAAAGAGAAATGAGATTTTCTTTAGATCGAGATAAACACTCTATTATTCGGTTCTCTTTGGATACTCTCGAAGCATATTTTCAAACAAGGATCGACCCCATTCAGGAACTCCACACTTTAACTTGAGAATAGCAGTATGTGTATTAAACTTGATATACTTATGGGGTGGAAGACAAAGCACAACACAATTCACTACAGACTGAACACCGACTTCGCCTTGTTTTAATAGCCATTGAACCCGCCTTAGCCAAACCTAAACACAAAGAAAAATTTAAAAAGTTTGCATCAATGAAATAAGGAATAAGATTTTCTAATAAACATTTCTAGGCCTCAAGTATGTTGCAGGAATGCTTTAACTTCTTGTTAGGATTTTGTCCTGAATTTTTAATCTATTCTTTCTTAAAGAATGGGAAAAAGACTCCTAAAAAAACAAATCTCTTTCATATGTCTTATCCTTTTCTTGGAGGAGAAGTTTTGTAAGTCTATAAATTGATATTTGCTTTTCACAACAAGAACAACACAATAACATCCACAATGTGGTCTTTACGAGAATAATGTTTAGGGAAGATTATTCTCTCAAAAAAATTTATTTTCTCTTTTTATATTAGTGACAGATCATATCTAGGTCAGTTGACAAACCTTATTATAATATTCCTATTTAGTATAATTATTTTGTCGTTTGATTTATTCTGTATCAAAGTATTGTATTGTTAGCTTCCACATGACGCCTTGTTATTATTTCGACCCCAACACTTCTTTGCCATCTTGTTAAGAAGTTCATCAGCCAACTCATTTTGCCGATCGGTCCTTTGATACGTTCAACTTCTTCCCAGATATTTGTTTTTCTCAAAGCCTTTCAAGAAGAAATTAACACAATTAACATGTTGCAAAAACATTCTTCCACAGAATGTGATAGTACCAAATATATAATATAAAAAGTAGCATGGGAAGGATCAAACGGTGAAATTCTAACTTGGGATCCTAAACTAGGGACTTAAATGGACAAGCACAATAGAATTGGCACCTTATCTATTGATAGTCAAAAGTCAAGTGATATAATTCAAAGTACAAAAGGGGGAGGGGTGAATTGTCGGTTTTTCTTTTTTATAACAAAATAGTATACTAGTTTGCAAATTAGCCGACTGCCTGATAAAAGAGATAAAAGGTAAACACTGAAAGTAAAGTGCAGAAATTAAACGACACAAAATATTTTTTACTAGTTTAGATTCAGTGTGAATCCTACTCCAGTTCCCTTGGGTTGCAAGGGTGTTTTCTCTTCAAAGCTCCTGATAAACCTTCGTACAGATATGTTGATGTTGTTGCGAACACCAACTCACTTCAGATCCTAAGTAAACTCGTCGTATTGTTTATACGACCTCACTAATATTTCTCTCTCTTTTTTCTCTCTACTAGTTACACCGTAAACTATATTCAATTTACAATGCTTGTTTAGAGTAGAACAAAGAGTGCAAAGTTGGTTTAATCAAGCTATGTCCTCTTTCTAGACCAATACTGGTATATATATACTTCATGAGATCTTCTTTGATTTTTGATTGTGGTGAATCTCGAGAGATTACAGACCCAAGAGAATTGATTCTTGAAAGGAATCGCAGAGTGATTCTTTACAAGAATTAGTGTGGAGCTTCACTTGATTTGCCTTGACTTGTTGTCTTGATAGAGCTTTTCTTTACTGAGCAGATCTTCCTTTTATTTGGGCAACCAGAAATAGATCCCTTGATTTCGAGAGTTAACCATCTTCCTTTGATAGATAAATCTTCGGTGCAGATTTAAGGCAATCTTGACTTCCTCTGATTTTGGTCCTTCCTCTAATATCTTCCATCAATCTGCTGTCAGATCCTTAATGGATCTTTCACTTATTTTTCGCTACTCCTTTCTTTCTTGTATTCCATAGCTAGTATTTGACAATTTTTGCTACTCCTTCCTTTCGTGTCTTCTATAGCTAGTATTAGGCAATCTTCCTTTCCTTTGATTCTGGAGTGTTTTTGCAAATAAAAGACATGATATTTTTTATCATTAAAATGTGGATCTAGCAAGAATCTCAACTATATGTTCAAACTGCTAAAGATTCTAACAACTTAATTGTTTAGAAATTCTACATTTTGTCTGAAAAGGATTCCTAGTTTTTTTTGGATAGAGAGCCAATTGAAAACTATATTTTTGCAAACGAATACTCTTCTTTTTAGGAAGACAATTCACGGCCATTCTTCGAAGCTGATTTAAAAATAAAACATATGTTCCATGTCATGAGGCTCCAACTTAAAACTTTGAAACTATACCAAATCAAAGTGGGCAACTGAAGTATAGAGGAAAAGAGCGAAAAGGGTGAACCTCTCTTTTCAAAAGAAAGCAACCCGCCCCCAATTGACACCAACGAGTAAAATCTCCCTGTGCTTCAGGACCCCATAGTAACAACAACTCAGAGTAGCACCATTGGCCTAATCTAACTCCCCACCCAACCTCCCTGGCGTATGTTTCCGACTCAACAACATCTTAAGCTTCTATATTTAAGTTTTCGGGATCATCATGTGGTGGGGTTCGATGTCCTAGATTCAGCTTCAACGTTTGTAATGAACTTGTAAGTAAATCGCGGGAATTTTCTAATGCCATCATCAAAGGGATGACTCAAATCATCTTCTATGGATTCATATGCTCTTCCGTTTCACCTTGTTTTGCTTAAATTTCGAATCCACCTTAGCTTAAAATTTATCGAGCTCAACAACTTCCCTTTCCTATAACTCCAGAAAATGTACATAGAAACATAAATTTTATAAACATAACGACACAAAAAATACGTTCATGTTCATAAATGCCAGTATACTTACAAAGCTGACTATATTCTCACTAAATTTACGTAAATGTAGTTTTTACTAATAGTTAATTACAACTGTATACGGGTAAAACTGATCCCATGAGACGCCTCGACTTGCGATGAAGCAAATGGAGTAAGAGATGTAATTGAAAAAAAAAAAGAATCGAGCCCCTCGAGCCGGGGTCCGAGCAAAACGCTCGGCCTCGGGAGTATCAAGGACATGACTCCGAGTTATGTTCGAATACCAAAGGCCTCAAAAAGAAATACCAGGTAAACGAGCACGACCAACAAAAGGATGTGACGTCCGTGACCGACCGAATATCATAGCGTGGATCTCGGCACGTATCAGCAAAGAACCGGATATTGGTTAAACATAATTTTTTTACCTTTTATAGAATTGTACTTAGAGTAAAACTCGCATACTATATAAAGGGGGTCTGATTATTCATTAAAGATACTCTAACACACATATCAAAGAAATACAATCTTATTTTCTCTGTTATTCAAATTTCTTACTCTCGTTCATCAGTGTTTCGTTGTTGTGAGTCCGGGATCAAGGGTAGACATCTCATTAAGGCGTTAATAGAGTCCGGAATCACCCTCTTTAAGTGCTTTAACAATCTATTTGCCTTTTATCTGTTTAATCTAACGCAATTTATCGTTTTAATCCACGTATCCTTAGAACCACATAAAAATTTAATTGTTAACCGTTTTTGAAGGCAAACAGTTTGGTGCCCACCGTGGGGCTAAGGATAATAGTGATAATTTGATACAAAATTCCATAACACACTCTATTTTACACTTGTTCTTTGAGCTTTTAATTTCAGGCCAGATTAAAAATGTCGAACTCCCAATTTGCTCATTTGAATGTGGATGTTTATCCGACCACCTTGGCAAAAACAATAACATGGTATCTTGCAACGAGGTACCCACTGCTGATCCCAATGGAGTCCCGATTGTTGATCCGATCGATACAAACTCATACGTGGCCATCGAACCGAACCTGCCTAGTGACCCCGAAACAACATTCGTGGGGGAGCCCAATCGATAGCCCGAAATACACACAACAGCGAAGGTGACGAGATCAACTTGTGCTTGATCCTCAAAATTTTACAAGCTCGAAGGCAACGATGGCCCAGTTGCAGAACCAAAGCAGAGCGCCCAACAGAGTTGAGCCCGAACTATCCCGGAAAAATGCCCGTAGAAATGAAACGTCCACGAAAAGGCCGGGTGAAGAAAGACCCGGGACCAACCTCGAGATAATAAGATGCTCGAGGAACTGACAAAGCGGGTGAAATCGGGAGAAAAGAAAATTGAAGTCTACGACAAAAAAGTGGAGAACTATAACTCTAGGGTCGACCAAATCCCTGGAGTTCCACCGATACTGAAGGGCATGGATTCCAAAAAAATTGCCGAAAAACCTTTCCCTCCGAGCGCAGCTCCAAAGCCGATCCCAAAGAAGTTCTGTATGCCCGAAATTCTGATGTATAATGGGACAACCGATCCCATTGAACATGTGACCTCTTATACATGCGCCATCAAAGTAAATGACTTGGAAGATAATGAAATCGAATCTGTTCTGTTGAAAAAGCTCGTACAGACTTGTCAAAAGGAGTTATGATATGGCATCACAACCTAACCCCTAATTTTATTGACTCGTTTGCTATGCTCACATACGACTATGTAAAAGCGCACGCCGGGGCCATCAAGATCGAGACCAGGAAATCAAACCTTTTCCAGGTAAAACAAAGAGATAACGAGATGCTCAAGGAATTCGTATCGAGGTTTCAAATTGAACGGATGGACCTATCTCCAATCGCAGATAATTGGGCCGTTCAGTCCTTCACCCAAGGACTCAATCCCCAATGCTCATTGGCTTCACATCAGTTGAAGCAAAATCTAATGGAATACCCGGCAGTGACTTGGGCCGACGTCCATAACAGTTGTACCAACCAAAAATCAGGGTCAAAGACGATAAGCTCGCGGCCACTTTTGGGTCCATTTGTCCCGTCAGAGCTGGTAACAGATCCAAGAGAGACATTGATTATGTACCAAGTTCGAATAGAGACCGGAATCAAGACCTAGAATGCTATGCATGAAAAATATTTATCCTCACTCCCTCATGCAATTTTCTTCCATCTCTTGGAAGAATTTTGGAAAGAATGGGAGCCATATGATTTAAATTCTTAAAATCCTATCCTTCCATTTTATCTGAAATTAGTCGAAAAAGAGTAAAAATCAGGAATTTTTCGGATTGGTTGGCTTGGAGAGCAAGAACGGAAGTTTCTGGAGCTTCTATATATTTGGGGCTCGTGTTCATAGTCGGGGGGATTTTGGAGAAAAAAAAGTTAAAGAGTCTAGGAGAGGAGCACTTGAAAAATTAGAGCTTTGTTTTCTTTTCCACTTCAGTGGTTAAAATATTTTTTTGTCACTTCTGTTTCTTTTTATTTTATTTCAGAAAGTCAAAAAAATATAAAAAAATATAACATAAAAATTCTGTTTCATTTTTTTAATCTCAGGTTTGGCAGAAAGATGGAAATTGATTGAGAAGCCGTTGAGTTCGGAGTTTCAGACGCCGTCGAGGTCTGTTTGTGGTTCGGTTCACGTTTTCTGTTAGTAGTTTGATCATCGTGTCGGATTCCGGTCATAACCTGCTCTTTGATTTCTCCTCGTGTTACTGCTGAAGTTTTTTTTCTAATTATGGTTCAAGTTGAGGTGCATATCTACAACCCCTGTCTCTATTTTGATTTGTTCGTATGAGTTGAGCCTTTGTTTGTGTGCTTGATTTCATTCGTTAAATTACTCTTGTGAATACACCGTCCATGAATGATTAAATTTGCAGAATGAAGGACATATTTCCTTGATCCTTACTGGGCTTGAGATTGAAGTGTGTGGTTGTATTCGCCACTGAGTCGTGGCTTTACTGTTTTATGTGATCAAATTATTTTTTTGAAGAATTACTTCACTCAGTTTGAGCTTAGCCCATGTTAGGTCCCTCCAATTTGGCATTAAACTAGCATTTTAGTCAACTAATGCCCAAATGGTTTATTTTCTTAGGATTTCGATGAATATTCAGTCAATTCTGTCTTTGTTTGGTTTATTTGTTTCATTAACTTTTGTTCTTAGATTAAGAAATAGTCCATCATTTGCTCCATGTTAGAACTCTTTTTACCAATATGTTTTCTGCTCTCTTTTTGTTTAAAAGTTGTGATAAGATTTCAAAGATCTCCTCGTTCATAATGCTCTATTTGCTGCTAGCTTCAGATAAGTGTAAAAAGTTTAAAAGAAAAAATTATTTGGAGTTTAGGAGGGGATTAAACTAGTAGGTATTTGTTTTGAGTGAAATTCATGCGCATTGAAGTTAAATTAGGTGAGAGTAAACTGATTGGCTTACATAATTGAATTGTAAACTTTTTTAGGACTTGAACATGATGAGATCTGTTCACCTGAATTTTAGTACAACGTGATGGAATTACATTAGCCTTGCTTGATCAGATTAGTTCATGGTTATATTTTAGGTACCATAGGTCATCATTGAATTAAAGGATCAAGAGTGTATTATTAAGGTAGAATGGGTTGATGGATTTAATAACATGTTCTTATCATATTTGGATTCACCATTTATTTCCTTTAATTGTTATTTGTGTTTTCTTTTGATTTACATGTTTGGGATGTTTGTTTTATTCGATTAACCGATATATCCTTGAACGACTGTTGGGCCGGGGGAATGGGGAAACGCCAGACATAATTAAATTGTTACATGCTTTAGTCTTCTCTTATTTGTTTACTTTATTCGCTAGGAGCATGTTTAGGCCGACCACACTTGGTTAGGAAAATCTTTAGCACATTTATATTTTAGCTTCTTTTCAAGGTGAAAGTTCGTCCCTATTAGTTTATAGTCAGGGGAATGCACCGAAGAGTTTGTATATATTTTTATCCGGGGTATGCCCCGAAGTGAATGTAAATGGAAGCTAAAGACAATTTGAAGGAACATAGAGTAGGATTTTTATTTTTCATTTTCATTTTTCGTTTTTCTTAGGTTGCAACGACCTCGATCCTCTTTTGGCTGTTTATTTTCTTTTTTGTGTTTTTTACCTCAATTTGAATATCTTAAAAGCCAACTTGATCATGCACGCAACCGTACTAGTTGCAGGACTCGGGGAATGCCTAACACCTTCTCCCCGAGTCAAATGAACCCCCTTACCCAAATCTCTGGTGCAAACCTAGTTAAGAGTCAGACGTGTTTTGAAGGAATTTTTTTTTAAAAAAAAAACGGTGACCTGACACACCGAAACCAAATGTCAGGTGGCGACTCTGATTTAATCCTTTATAACACAAAATGTTTTTCACTTTCAAAAGTGAAAACCCTTTTAAGCTTTACAAAAACCTTTTTATTATTATTAAGAGGGTTAAGTGAGGTTTGTTAAAAAAAAGGGTGTGACATCTCTGGCGACTCTGCTTGGATAGCAGGTTCGAGCTAGTACTTGATCTTGTTGGCTTTTTAGGATATTCGGTTGAGGTTTTTATATGTTTTATTTGATTTTTATTTTTATTTATGTCGTTTTATTATTTGCTAAATGCCTATTTGTTTACAGTTTTTCCTTTATGTTTTACAACTTTATAAATTGTCATCATATGCATTACCGGGTCGTCAGACGTATGGAGTGTGTGGAAAGCTTAAGCAACCACCATCGACCATACGCTTCCCAGAATTGCCTTGTTAGTGAACCCCAAACGTAGGTCGGCCTTTAGGTCATTCTTATTTGCATCATTTCATTTAGACCTAGTAGGACCCGGTCCCAGGTACCGTGTTCCTTTGTAGGAAACCTGCCCAAATTGTGTCAAATGGACTCGTTGGCCCAAAATGACATTCAACCTTCCTGTGTGCTAAATGTTGCATCTTTGAGAGTAGAAAGGTCATTTGACGGACTAATGTTTGGGGAAGAAGTGTGAAAAATGAAGCAAGTTATATTTTTCTTTCACAACTTTTTCAAAAAAAAAAAAAGAGAGATAAAAATGAAAATGAAAATTCCAAAAAGATTTTGCACTTTCCATCATTTTCCAAAAAAAAAAAAAAAGAGAAAAAGAAAATCCAAAGAGATTTTACATGTTATCATTTTTCAAAAAATGACAAAAATATGTTTTCTCCTAAATTAGTGTTTTTCTCCCCTTATCCAATCTTTCCGAACTACGCAAACCTGATTCTCGTCTTTCGGGGCGAGATACGTAGGCAACCCACATAGGGTTCGGTCTTCCTAGTGAGTTTTAGGTTCTTGTGTTTGCGGGGTCTTAACCAAATCTTGCATATTTAGCCACTTTTGGTCACATCGGCATTTTTGCAAAATAAGATTATTTTCGCAAAAGTGGTTCATTAACCCATGCTCAGAATATTGAGTTCGTAACTAAGTGTCCCACTACCTTAAGGTCCGTCCTTTTGAGTTTGCATCTTTAGCCACTTCTGGCCATATCGACCATTTTTGCAAAATGGGTCTCTTTTGCAAAGTATTTTCTAAGACCATGATTGGTAGGAGTATGAAGTCATATAGGCCTTAGTAATGTATTTTCATGTCTTTGAGGTCAATTTTGTTGAGTCTACACTTTTAGCCACTTAGGCCACTTTGCAAAAAGAACCCAATCACGTCTTGCATGTACCCCAATAGGAGGTATTGTGGTGTCCCAGTGTCTTGAGTCGCTAACCATGTTTTACTCATTCAGGTATGGACCCGTTAATCCGATCCAGAGTGTTGATGGTGGTAAAGATTCCTAGGAAGTTGGTCAAGTCGTGGAAGATGTTTTCACTATTGGAGCATCATGAGTTAATGGAGAAGTTGGGCACACTTACTTCACTTCTTGATATCACCCCTCGCCCAGACTTAGTGGAGGCAATGTTGACATATTGGGACCCGCAGAATATGGTTTTCAGATTTGGAGAGTGTGAAATGACTCCTACATTGTCAGAAATGTCTAGTCTCACCCGTTTAAGCTACATAGGCAGAGAAATGATACTTCCATGGGACCATTCTAGGACGAGATTCCTCTGCGACTTGGGATTAAAATACAATAAGCATTTAGGATGCCTTGACCAGTCCTGAATATCTTTGGATTATTTGTTTGCCAGATATGGACCACGTGATAGTTTTGATGTCTTTTGGGACGGGTTTTGCACAACCAAGGCAAAGTGGCAAGGATGCCGCCTCGAAGCCTTCAACCTTGCTTTGTTGGGGCTATTGGTGTTTCCTTTATATGAGAATCACATTAGCACCCGTTTGCAATAAGTGGTAATAGCATTATTTGATGAAAAACAACACAAAACAGTTACTATTGTGCCGATGATCTTGGCAGAGTTGTATCGAGACCTAAGTGAGGTTAGGGGAGGTGTCAAGTTTTTTGAAGGGAGCAACCTTTTGCTACAATTGTGGATGATGGAGCATTTACACACTACTTCCTTACTTTTCCCCATTGACCGTGCCCTACGGGATCGAGTGGTATGCATCGAGCGTAGGATGGTGTCCTCAAGTTTACATACCCAGTAGACGTCACGACTTGGATTGAGTTCCTAGGTTTAAGGGAAAATGAGAATGTTTTGTGGGCCTACCTCTGGTTACCTTTAGACGAGATCTTGGTGGGGGTGTCGTATGCAACCTTTCTTGATGTTGATAGGACTCAGGTGTGTCAGGCTGTACACGCCGATTAGGGTGATGCGACAGTTGGGTAGGATGCAAGAGGAGCCGCCAACTCTGAATCTTCGGAGGCACATTATGAATTTTAGTAAAAAGGAGGCTGATGAGATCAAGTACATGCAATATTGGAACAACGCAAAGAGGATGAAGAAGAATACATTGGTAGAGGACATTGGCAAGCCCGAGTGTACTCAGGAGTACTTGATTTGGTTACAGTCTCTTCCACCAGGGGCCAACATCCCATTGCCAACACAACTTAGGGGTCGGGCAGGTCAGACAAATGATTTTGAGGAGGCTTTGGATCTGGATCCGTGGAGTAAGCTTGAATTGATAAGGTCTCAGTTGGCAGGATTAACGACAAATGTGGAGCAACATGGTCATTATTTGTTTAGGGTCGGCATTCAGGAGAGGGGGACACACGCCAGAGTCTGTATTACCAGCATTGCTGCATCTTTACGGGGTATGTTACAGAGCTTGAGCATGACGGACAGCCCAGTGCCATCCCAGCTAGAGGCATCACATCCAGGAGTTGCTTGAGGAGGACTTTATTCACATGTTCTGAGTTTGTTTGTGTTATCTTATCTAGTCTAGTCTAGTAGTACTATATCCTTTAGGTAGTTGATCGTAGTGTAGTTAAGTTTGTCGAGTATTTCATTATCGTACTTCCTACTTTGTATTTTGAAAACCGAAAAGATTTCAAATGAAAAATCCACAAGATCTTTATTTTAGTTTACCTTTTTCACTACTTTTCCAGAACTACGCTTGGTCTGATTCATGTGGAACATGATACGTAGGCAACCTACATCGGGTTCGATCGAATCATTAAAAAATAAAGGATGGTGATAATTATAAAGAAAAGAGAGGAAGAAAAATGAGCAAACAAAGGAGTGCTAGAAAAGAAAGAAGAGAAAATTGAAGTATGCAAACTGGGATGATGCCATATGACCCTACGACCCTCAAAGCCATTTTGGAATCGTTAATTGTTGCTTGGTGCATTGCATGTAATGTGATATTATTATTATTATAACTGCCCTAACGCTAACACGGTGGCTTTGTTCTGTTTTTCTTTATTACCTTATTCAAATTCAGGAAGATGGTTAGTTTGTTGGCATCCTGGCAAGTCATCCCTACAACACTAGGTCAAAGCGCCAGACAATCATGACTACCAAAGAAGTAGGCACATGAGTTGTGGACCTGCCGAGGGAAATTGTTGAATCAGAATCAGAACTGAAAGAGGAGCTCCGTAGGGTAAAACATCAGATGGCGGAGATGTATCAGGCCTGGGTTAGGGGACACCCTCCACCTTCATTCCCTACCAGCTATGCAGAAAACCCTGCTTCCATTCCACCACTATCCCAAGCCCAAATGCCCAATACCATTGATCTTTCCCCACAACACGCACAAGGCTTCACCCCTTACCACTCTACCACGACACTTCGTCCCAGACTTTTCATGCCCCGCTAACCAAAATAACCTTATACCCTTCTCCAACATGTGCTCCTATCTTTGTACCCCCTCCACGAGCTACTCTCCACCGATGCTCTAGCGAGCCCGCATTCCTAGCTCCAGATACCCAATACCACGCCCCGGAACCCACCTCTAAAGTCCCAGATCCTTACTCCTACACTCCCTACTTTGAGCCTCATGATGAAACTGAAAAACCACCGAAGAATGCAGAGCAGGAGGAGATATCTAGAAAAGTAAAGAGTTTGGAGCAGTCATTAAGAAATATACAAGGGTTAGGAAGACAGGTGAGCTTAGCCTATAAAGATTTGTGTTTGTTCCCTGATGTCCAACTGTCCTCCGGGTTCAAGATGCCCAAGTTTGACTTGTATGACGGACACGGTGATCCTGTAGCTCATCTGAGAGGTTACTGCAGCAAAATGAGAGGTGTCGGGGGAAAAGACGAATTGTTGATGGCATACTTCAGCCAAAGTCTGAGTGGAGCAGCTTTAGAATGGTACACCCGCCAGGACACCAACAGGTGGTATACATGGGACAATATGGCCCAGGCTTTTGCTTGGCGTTTTCAGTACAATATAGACATAGTCCCAGACCGCTTATATCTGACCAAGGTGGAAAAGAGGCCTAATGAGAGCTTTAGAGAATATGGGTTCCGGTGGAGGGAGCAAGCAGCACGAGTCAATCCTACGATGGAAGAAGATGAGATGGTTAAATACTTTCTTCAAGCTCTGGAGCCCACTTACTATGGCCATTTGATCTCTGCCATTGGTAAGCCTTTCAATGATGTAGTAAAGATGGGAGAAATGGTGGAAGAGGGGCTCAAGTCGAGCAAGATCATGAGTTACTCTGCTATAAAAGCCACCACACAGGCAATCCAGAATGGTACCGGAAGTTTGTTGGGCAAGAAAAAGAAGGAAGATGTCACCATGGTTGTCTCTGGGCCATGGCATAGGCAGAGGGGTTCATTTCATCAATACAGTCAACCTCGATCCCGACCTCCAGCCTACATCCAAACTCCATATAACCCACTCCAACCTTATTTCCAACCACCGGACCCCCAGTACTCAGCCATACCACCTCAATACCATTTTCACCACGCACAGTCATATGCTCAACCCCCTCCTTACCCGCAATGGCGTTCTCCAGCTCCACAAAATACCTATCCACCCTCACAACCCTACCGTAACCCTACTGGCCTGAATTTTAGACCCATGTCGGAGTATGAGAGATAGAGGCAGCAACGGAAGAAAACCTTCACTCCTTTGGGTGAGTCTTATACCAGTTTGTTTCAGAGGTTGAGGCAGCTGGACGTCTTGAGGAAAATTGAGGCAAAGATACTGAATCCCCCTACAAAGAACCTTGATTATTCTATGAGATGCGCGTATTGTTTTGATGCTCCAGGGCACGATACAGAGAAGTGTTGGCACTTGAAAAGGGAAATCCAGGAACTCATTTATACAAATCAGATCGTAGTATAGAATTCAGATGCACCGAACATTAACCAGAACCCTTTGCCAACCCATGCAGAGACACATATGATTGAGATAGTGCACAAGGATGGGGAACCTGAGAAGTCTTCAAAGTCTGTTATGATGATCCGTGCCAGCGAAAGTGTTTCAATCAAACCTCCAGAATCTACCAAAGCAACGCTTTTGAATGTTGAAAAGGTGACAGAGAAGCTGAGCTCGCTCAACCTGAAGCCACCGGTGTTGGTCGTGAAAGGGCTTTCGAAAGATATCGGTAAGAATTAGGAAAATCCAAAAGTGATAGTTCCAGGGTCGTCAAGCAAGCCTGTCATAGTTTTGAAAGGGGCTCCTATTACCCAAGTTATCATCAAGCCAATGACCCAGCTACCAGTAGTGAATACCAAAGCTGTTCCGTGGAATTACAAGCAGGTGACAGTAACTTACAAAGGGAAAGAAGTGGAGGAGGAAGTTAACGAAACCGGGGGGCTGACTCGTTCCAGGAGATGCTTTAATCCAGAGGAATTAAGGAAAGAAAAGCCAGTTAAAGATATCACAATCCCAGTAAAGAAGCCCATTACTGAAGAGGAGGCGGAAGAGTTTATGAGGAAAATGAAGGTGCAAGATTACTCCATCGATGAACAGTTAAGGAAAATGCCAGCTCATATTTCTCTTTTATCATTACTGATACATTCAAATGAGCATCGCAGAGCCCTCATGAGGATTCTAAATGAGGCCCATGTCTTGGATAAGATCACGGTGAACCATTTGGAGAAGATCGCTAACAAAATCTTTGAGGCAAACATGATTACCTTCTCGGATGATGAACTTCCCCTGGAGGGCACGAAACACATCCGAGCTCTCTATCTGACATCTGTAGTCTCTAGGGTATTGGTTGACAATGGTTCCAACGAAAATATTTTCCCTCTCTCCACCTTGCAGAAGTTGAAAAGCGGTGCTGATAGGATCCACAAGAACAATATATGTGTCCGGGGTTTTGATGGAGGGGGAAAGGATTCTGTTGGTAATATAATGCTTGAACTGACAATAGGGCCGGTCGAATTCACCATGGAGTTCCAAGTGATGGATGTGGACGTCTCCTACAATTTATTGTTAGGCTGGCCTTGGATACATGCCGCCAAGGCAGTCCCATCTTCCCTGTACCAGATGGTAAAATTTGAGTGGGAGCGGCAGGAGATAGTCGTGCATGGTGACGAGGGTGTATGTGCTTACAATGGCACATCTGTACCGTTTATGGAAGCTGAGGATGACAAAGGCCCTTGGGTATACCAAAATTTTGAAACGGTATCAGTTGAGAAAATATCTGAGGGAGAATGCATGACAGGTCCAAAGCTACCTTCTGCATCCGTCATGGTAGCGAATGAAATGCTGAAAAATAGTTTTGTGCCGGGAAAAGGTCTGGGTTCATCTCTACAAGGTATCGTGCATCCAATGTCTCTACGTGAGAGTATTGATACGTTTTGTTTGGGATTCAAGCCCACTGGGGAAGATGTGAAGAGGGCCAAAAGGTTGAAAGGGAAGGCATGAGCACTACCTAAGCCTGTTCCGCACGTCTCCAAGTCCTTTGTCAAACCAGGGGTCACAGAACGCCCGATATCAGTGGTCCCGAAACCCGTGGTCGACTTTGATGAAGAGCTAATCAAGAGGTTTCAGGGTCTATTTGATGAAGTTAATGTGGTAAAAATCGGGGAAGGCTCTAGTAATGCTGATGTGCAGCTTGTTGGGCCAACTGTGAAGCTTAGCAATTGGGAAGCTACTCCTCTCCCCACCCGGAAGGAGTTTTGGTAGTTTTCTTTGTTTTCCTTTCTGTTATATGGATTATTCCAGGGTTCTAATCCAGATTTTTGTTTTTCACTTTATTTCGATGTCAAACCCTGTTATCCTTTATATTAATGAAATGCAATTTCCATTTCCAGTATTCCTAATATCTTTAATTTTTGTTTTTTTCTTCTTTTGTACAATTCTTTTTATGCTGGTTCTAATGACATGACATGCATGAGGAATTTTCAGCCAAGTCCTAAAAGCCAGTCTAATCCTGAAATAATGATCCAAGAAGTAGAATATGATGAGGAAATGGAATATGATGAAGAAGAAACATTTAAGGAAATAAGTAAAGAACTAAAACACTTTGAAGAGAAACCAAAGCCTAATCTGAATGAAACAGAAGCAATCAATTTATGAGATCAAGATAATGTCAGGGAAACTAAGATAAGTGTGCATTTGGAATCGTAAGTTAAAGAAGAAATAATCAAAACACTGTTGGAGTACAAAGACATCTTTGCGTGGTCATATGACGACATGCCGGGCTTGATCACTGATTTGGTAGTTCACAAATTGCCAACTGATCCTGCATTCCTTCCTGTCAAGCAAAAGTTAAGGAAGTTCAAGACTGATATGAGTGTAAAGATCAAAGAAGAAATCACCAAGTAACTTGATGCAAAGGTCATCCGGGTTACTTGATATCCCACTTGGTTAGATAATGTGGTGCCAATACCAAAGAAAGATGGTAAGAACAGGGTTTGTGTTGATTATCGGGATCTTAACAAGGCAAGCCTGAAAGATGATTTTCCATTGCCAAACATCCACATTCTGATCGATAACTGTGCCGAGCATGAGATTGGGTCCTTTGTGGATTTCTATGCGGGATATCATCAGATCCTGATGGATGAGGAAGATGCAGAAAATACAACGTTCAACACACCATGAGGGACATATTGCTACCGGGTAGTACCATTTGGTTTGAAGAATACCGGGGCAACTTACATGAGGGAAATGACCACCATATTTCATGACATGATGCACAAGGAGATCGAGCTTTATGTAGATGATGTTATCATCAAGTCGAATAAGCAGTCCGACCATGTCAAGGATTTGAGGAAGTTTTTCCAAAGGCTCCACCGGTATAACCTCAAGCTGAATCCAGCAAAATTTGCATTTGGTGTCCTATCTGGGAAACTGTTGGGATTTGTGGTTAGTCGCCGAGGTATTGAATTGGATCCTTCAAAGATCAAGGCCATCCAAGATTTACCCCCGCCGAAGAATAAAAGAGAGGTGATGAGTTTGCTCGGGAGGTTAAACTACATCATCAGGTTTATTGCTCAACTCACGACAACCCGTGAGCCCATCTTTAGGTTGCTGAAGAAGAATGTTGCGGTCAAGTGGACCGATGAGTGTCAGGAAGCACTTGATAAGATTAAGAGGTACCTGTCAAACCCACCTGTGTTGGTCCCCCTAGAGCCCGGTAGACCCCTAATTCTCTATCAGGCAGTTCTGGATAATTCTTTTGGCTGTGTATTGGGCCAACATGACATCACCGGCAAGAAAGAGCAAGCCATTTATTATCTCAGCAAGAAGTTCACCCCTTATGAGGTTAAGTACACTCTTCTTGAAAGGACATGTTGCGCCCTGACTTAGGTTGCACCAAAAGTTGAAGCATTATCTGTCGTCCTACACTACTTACCTTATTTCTCGCATGGATCCTCTAAAGTATATCTTCCAGAAGCCTATGCCCACGGGAAGACTTGCAAAGTGGCAGTTTTTACTCACAGAGTTTGATATCATCCATGTGACCCGGACCGCAATGAAAGCCCAAGCCTTGGCCGACCATTTGTCCGAGAATCCAGTAGATGAAGAATATGAGCCATTGAGAACTTATTTTCCCGATGAAGAAGTGATGTATGTTCATGAGGTTGACCATGATGAAAAGCCAGGCTGGAAGCTTTTCTTTGATGGAGCTGCTAACATGAAAGGTGTTGGAATAGGGGCTGAACTCATCTCTGAAACAGGGGAACACTACCCTGTAACAACCCAACTTCGATTTTATTGCACCAACAACATGTCTGAGTACGAAGCATGCATCTTGGGTTTGAGGTTAGCTGTAGATATGGGAGTTCAGGAAATATTGATCTTGGAAGACTCAGATTTGTTAGTTCACCAAATTCAGGGAGAATGGGAGACTCGGGATTTGAAGCTTATACCGTACCGACAGTGTATGCATGATCTTTGTCAACGATTCAGGTCAGTAGAATTCAAGCACATTCCCAGGATTCATAATGAGATTGCCGATGCCTTAGCTACTATGGTGTCAATGC
Organism: Nicotiana undulata; assembly: GCA_005239495.1. Taxonomy (NCBI): domain Eukaryota; kingdom Viridiplantae; phylum Streptophyta; class Magnoliopsida; order Solanales; family Solanaceae; genus Nicotiana; species Nicotiana undulata. The sequence continues at coordinate 55,466 of ML274286.1, read as the reverse complement.
TACATCATCCGGATAAGACATACGTCGATCCTCTGCACATCCAAGTTCGTGATCAGCATGCCTATTGCAATGTGGTTGAAGAGGAAATCGATGGTGAGCCTTGGTTTCACAATATCAAGGAATATATCAGGTCGGGGGTATACCCGATGCATGCCACAAATGACCAAAAGAGAACTATTCGATGTTTGGCTAGTGGATTTTTCTTAAGCGGGGGAATCTTGTACAAGAGGACTCCAGACTTAGGACTGCCGAGGTGCATAGATGCTAACGAAGCTTCAAATCTCATGACGGAAGTGAATTTTGGAGTGTCAGGGCCACATATGAACGGGTATATCTTGACAAAGAAGATACTTCGAGCAGGTTATTATTGGATCACCATGGAATTTGATTGCATCAGCTTTGTTCGCAAGTGTCATCAATGCCAGGTGCATGGTGATCTGATTCATTCCCCGCCATCTGAGTTTCACTCAATGTCTGCACCTTGGCCCTTCGTTGCTTGGGGCATGGACGTCATTGGGCCAATTGAGCCGGCTGCGTCCAATGGACATAGATTTATTCTGGTGGCTATTGATTATTTTACCAAGTGGGTCGAAGCTGTAACCTTCAAGTCCGTGACCAAGAAGGCAGTGGTAGATTTTGTTCATGCAAATATCATTTGCCGGTTCGGAATTCCCAAGGTGATCATCACAGACAATGCTGCTAATCTCAATAGTCATTTAATGAAAGAGGTATGTCAACAGTTAAAGACTATGCATCGAAACTCTACTCCGTATCGTCCCAAGGCAAACAGAGCTGTTGAGGCTGCTAACAAGAACATAAAGAAGATACTTCGCAAGATGGTGCAAGGTTCTAGGCAATGGCATGAAAAGTTACATTTTGCTCTGCTGTGTTATCGCACTACTGTTCGCACTTCAGTAGGTGCAACTCCTTATTTGTTGGTATATGGAACTGAGGCATTTATTCCTGCGGAAGTTGAGATTCCATCCCTGCGGATCGTTGCAGAAGCTGAAATTGATGATGACGAGTGGGTCAAAGCTCGGCTGGAGCAGTTGAGTTTGATTGATGAGAAAAGATTGGCAGAGGTATGTCATGGTCAATTGTACCAGAAGAGGATGGCAAGAACATATAACAAGAAGGTGCGTCCCCAGAAATTCGAAGTGGGCCAATTGGTATTGAAACACATTCTTCCACATTAGGATGACGCTAAAAGCAAGTTCCCCCCAAATTGGCAGGGGCCGTTCATTGTGACAAAAGTGTTGCCCAATGGTGCTTTGTATTTAACAGACATAGAAGGCAATTGTGTAGATATGGCTATCAATTCTGATGTAGTCAAGAGGTACTATGTATGAGTTATTTGCTTGTCTTCAATTGTATTGTGTACTCAGCATATTTAAAGTTGAAATGACGAAGGCATTTTGTTCCGCTACCCAAACACTTTAATCCTTTGCTACCCCTTTTGAGCCTTAAGTTATTTTCTTTCATACCCCTCTTTTGGAATCAGAAAATAGAGTTAGAAAATAGAAAAAAAAAAAGAAAAGGAAAAATGAAGGAAAGATATGGAATAGAAAAAAAAGAAAAAGGAAAAAAAGAAAAGAAAAAGGAAAAAAAGAAAAGAAAAAGAAGAAAAAGAAGAAAAGAAAATTAAAAAAAAGAGAAAAGAAAAAAAAAGAAAAAGGAGAAAAGAAAAAAAAAAGGAGAAAAAGAAAGAATGAAGAAAAAAAGTCAAGTCAGATGTTTGAACTACGTTCGACCTGATTCCTTTTAAGGATACATAGGCAGCCTTACTCTGAGGTTCGGTCCCATAAAAAAAAAACCCAAAATTCCCCAGACTTAGAGAAACTGGGGCAGAAGTTTTAGATTTTGCAAAAGATCTGATTCCAAAAGTTGTAATTTTGAACCCTTTCGTCTTAAATTATTTTGAGCCTTCATACCCTTCCTTTCTAACCCTGTCCAAAAGCCTACATTACGGTCCAAAGAAAGACCTTCCGATCAATATTTAAGGATGCCAAGTCAAGCGAGATAGAGGTATGATTTGCATCATGGGTAACACTATGTTCATGGAAAGCTGAGAGAAAATTAAGATGAGCGTGTCTTATTGGTGAAAACCCTCACGGGCACCGTAAGGCGATGGCGAGCTGAGAGAAATTAAAAATGAGAGAGTCTTATTGGTGAAAACCCTCACGGGCACCGTAAGACGACAATGAGTTGAGAGATGAGAAAATGAGAGAGGCTTGTTGGCGAAAACCCTTCGGGGCGCTACAAGTCGAATGAGGTTCGTGACTTTACAGAGAAGTTAGATCATCGGAAGCCCGGTTTTGAAGTATGAAGACATGACATGAACTAAAAGTGTGATTGGTTGGACGGATTAAGCTGATTAGTCCGAAATGCATGTCATGCTAATTGGAGCCAACCGCTTCACCGAGATAAGTCTTTTTTCCCATTATTCCTCACATAGTCATTTTTGTTCAAAATTTTCCTTTGTTTCCTTTTTCCAAAAAAACACTTCATTGTGCTCTTTGAGTCTTTCTTTACGAGTCTTTTTCGAATTAGCCCTCGTTGAAAAATCAGGAAAGGATTCCAATGCATACTACCAGCTTCACAAGTTACATGATTCAGAATAAGCTGTATGATGATAATTGAAGTTCAGGTGATAAGGTGATTCTTGAGTCTTGAAAAAATACAAAGATTCGGCAACTTTCAGAATGAAAACACATGGCAACAAGTGTATGTAAGAGATTCAGGTCATCCAGAGGTTTTGTGGTCCATTTTCGATCAAAAGGTCAAACAATCCCTTGCTGGCCCGAAGCAACTCATCAGGATGAAGCATGGCAATGGCAGGAGCAGACATTCAGCAATGATGCCACAAACTAACCACAACATTTTCAAACTAACAAGATTTTATTTGTCTGAAACAGGGGCAAGAAAATTTGTTTGATTTGCCGGGACCCTCCATGAGGAAAGCATGGTTCAGGGGCAAGGAATTGTGTTCTTTCTACAGAGATCCGCCAGGAAGAGAGCCTGGCTCAGGTAAGTTCATTCTCGCTTCTCAGGACCCTCCTGGATAATGGGATTTGATTTCAAATTTTTAAGAATTTACTTTTAAGTTTTCAGGATCCTCCTGGATAATTGGAATAGTTTTAAGTTTTCAGGACCCTCCTGGATAATGGGATTTGATTTAAGTTTTCAGGACCCTCCTGGATAATGGGATTTGATTTAAGTATTCGGAACCCTCCTGGAAAATGGGATTCTACTGACACTCACAAATGTTCCTGGTACAAATTGGGGCATAAACGTTTCTTTGTTTTATCTATTTTGTTGTGACTACAGGATCCCACCTTGAGAACGAGGGAGTTCATTTCAAGTTAAGTCATCAGGCGACCACCTAGAGAACGAGGGAATTCATTTCAAGTTAAGTCATCAGGCACCCACCCGGAGAACGAGGGAATTCATTTCAAGTTCGTAAAATGAGGGAATTCATTTCAAGTTCGGAAAATGAGGGAATTCATTTCAAGTTAAGTCATCAGGAGCCCACCTGGAGAACGAGGGAATTCATTTCCAGTTAAGTCATCAGGTGCCCACCTGGAGAACGAGGGAATTCATTTCCAGTTAAGTCATCAGGCGCCCACTTGGAGAACGAGGCAATTTATTTCGAGTTAAGACATCAGGCGCCCACCTGGAGAACGAGGGAATTCATTTCAAGTTTTAAGCCAGTAGCAGGCGCCCACCTGGAGAACGAGGGAATTCATTTCAAGTTTTAAGCCATTAGCAGGCGCCCACCTGGAGAATGAGGGAATTCATTTCAAGTTTTAAGCCAGTAGCAGGCGCCCACCTGGATAACGAGGGAAGTCATTTCAGAATTCAATTCAAGTTAGAAGTAGCAGAAGCTCGCCTCAAGAATGCGAGCCAACAGTTCGAGATGTAAAACAAGACTGTAGAAGATTCAAGGCAGAAGAGTAGATATGATTTTGTAGTTTTTCATGTAATTTTTATTTTTCATTTGGTTTTATTTTGATGTAATGACAGGAAACGCGGACTAGAATCTAGACGGCACTTCACTCGACATTCCATCTCGGTATCCTCCTCCGTCGTTCTGCCTACTTATGAACTACACGTGGCCTGATTCTTTTATAGCCAAGAATATGTAGGCAACCTCAGAAGCAAGGTTCGGCCAGGATTTTTCAAAATGCTTCCCATGGAGTACCCAAACGGGCAAAAAATCGCTCATATTCGCTCACTTTATCTTTGCCCGAAAACTCTTCGTGTTTCCGAGCAAAGAGGGGCAGCTGTGAGCATGTGATTTTTGCCTGACAGGAAATACTCCTACAAGTTCAAAATAAGTTTTTCCAATTATTTTAATACTTATAGAATTTTTAGGAATTTCTTGTTAATTGTTGCTTGCACTTAGTTGCATATTTAACATTTTAAAATCATGAGAAAAATACCAAAAATTACCAAAAAAGAAAAAGAAAAAAAGATTAAATATTTTGTATGCATATCATTTTAGGTCTTAATTGCATTTAGAATTTAATTACATGATTTAATTGCGATATTAAACAAAAATCACAAAATAATTGTCATTTTTACACTTTTCAGCTTTTATTTTGAATTCGTAGTTTCATCTCATTAGTTTTATGTTAAGTAATTATTTTAGTGGTAGAAATAGATAATTAAGATTAAGTTAGGACTTAATTAGGATTTTTTAAAATTAATTTTGAAAAAAAGAAAAAGAAAGAAAAACCAAAGAAAAAGAGAAAAGGTCCTTCTAGTTTCAAAACCAAACTGGGCCAAAAGTTCTTGAGCCCAATCTCCCTTACCCAAACCAAACCCTTAACCCCACTGACCCGCCGAATTTGACCTGACCCGCCCCAATCTCAACCTTAAATCTTAGCCCTTCACCCCCATCCCATCCAACGACCGCTATTCCTTCTCTACCCATATAAAAAGTCATTTTTGTCCAAACCCTAAACCTAATTCTAAATCCAAATGGCGTCTTTCCTTCACCCCATCTCTACCGCCATTCCCCAACCCCAAACTCGCCGGAAACCTCCAAAGTCCGGCAGTCCACGTAAGCTGGTCCCCACCTCCTCATCTCTCTCTCTCCACGTCATCAAAATCTCAACAAACTCTGACAACAGAGAATATCCTCACTCCCTCATGCAATTTTCTTCCATCTCTTGGAAGAATTTTGGAAAGAACGAGAGCCGTATGATTTGAATTCTTAACATCCTATCCTTCCATTTTATCCGAAATTAGTCGAAAAAGAGTAAAAATCAAGAATTTTTCGGATAGGTTGGCTTGGAGAGCAAGCACGGAAGTTTCTGGAGCTTATATATATTTGGGGCTCGTGTTCATAGTCGGGGGGATTTTGTAGAAAAAACATTAGAGAGTCTAGGAAAGGAGCACTTGAAAAATTAGGGCTTTTTTTTCTTTTCCTCTTCAGTGGTTAAAAGTTTTTCTTTTTTTTTCGCTTCTGTTTCTTTTTTTTTTTTACTTCAGAAAGTCGAAAAAAATATATAAAAAAAACAAAAGAAAAATTTTGTTTCATTTTTTTAATCTCGGTTTGTCAGAAAGATGGAAATTGATTGAGAAGCCGTTGAGTTCGGAGTTTCAGACACCGTCGAGGTCTGTTTATGGTTCGGTTCGCATTTCTGTTCGTACTTTGATCGTCGTGCCGGATTCCGGTCATAACCGCTGCTTTGATTTCTCCTCGTGTTACTGCTGAAGTTTTTTTTTCTTATTAAGGTTAAGTTGAGGTGCATATCTAAAACCCCTGTCTCTATTTTTATTTGTTCGTATGAGTTGAGCCTTTTGTGTGCTTGATTTCGTTCGTTAAATTACTCTTGTGAATACACCGTCCATGAATGATTCAAATTTGCAGAATGAAGGACATATTTCCTTGATCCTTACTGGGCTTGAGACTGAAGTGTGTGGTTGTATTCGCCACTGAGTCATGGCTTTACTGTTTTATGTGATCAAATTATTTTTCTGAAGAATTCTTCACTCAGTTTGAGCTTAGCCCATGTTAGGTCTCTCCAATTTGGCATTAAACTAGCATTTTAGTCAACTAATGCCCAAATGGTTTGTTTTCTTAGGATTTCCATGAATATTCAGTCAATTCCGTCTTTGTTTGGTTTATTTGTTTCATTAACTTTTGTTCTTAGATTAAGAAATAGTCCATCATTTGCTCCATGTTAGAACTCTTTTTATCAGTATGTTTTCTGCTCTCTTTTCGCTTAAAATTTGTGATAAGATTTCAAAGATCTCCTTGTTCACAACGCTCTATTTGCTACTAGCTTCAGATAAGTGTAAAAAGGTTTTTTTTTATAAAAAAATTATTTGGAGTTTAGGAGGGGATTAAACTAGTAGGTATTTGTTTTGAGTGAAATTCATGCGCATTGAAGTTAAATTAGGTGAGAGTAAACTGATTGGCTTACATAATTGAATTGTAAACTTTTTTAGGACTTGAACATGATGAGATCTGTTCACCTGAATTTTAGTACAACGTGATGGAATTACATTAGCCTTGCTTGAGCAGATTAGTTCATGGTTATATTTTAGGTACCATAGGTCATCATTGAATTAAAGGATCAAGTGTGTTTTATTAGGGTAGAATGGTTTGATGGGTTTAATAACATGTTCTTATCATATTTGGATTCACCATTTATTTCCTTTAATTGTTATTTGTGTTTTCTTTTGATTTACATGTTTGGGATGTTTGTTTTATTAGATTAACCGATATCTCTTTGAATGAGTGTTGGGCCGCGGGAATGGGGAAACGCCAGACATAATTAAATTGTTACATGCTTTAGGCTTCTCTTATTTGTTTACTTTATTCGCTAGGAGCATGTTTAGGCCGACCACACTTGGGTAGGCAAACCTTTAGCACATTTATATTTTAGCTTCTTTTGAAGGTGAAAGGTCGTCCCTATTAGTTTATAGTCAGGGGAATGCCCCGAAGAGTTTGTATATATTTTTATCCGGGGTATGCCCCGGAGTGAATGTAAATGGAGGCTAAAGACAATTTGAAGGAGCATAGAGTAGGATTTTTATTTTTCATTTTTGTTTTTCGTTTTTCTTAGGTGGGGACGACCTCGATCCTCTTTTGGTTGTTTATTTTTTTGGGTGCTTTTTTACCTCAATTTTAATATCTTAAAAGCCAACTTGATCATGCACGCAACCGTACTAGTTGCGGGACTCGGGGAATGCCTAACACCTTCTCCTCGAGTCAAATGAACCCCCTTACCCGAATCTCTGGTGCAGACCTAGTTACGAGTCAGATGTGTTTTGAAGGAAATTTTTTTTAAAGAAAAAACGGTGACTTGACACACCGAAATCAAATATCAGGTGGCGACTCTGATTCAATCCTTTAAAACACAAACTTTTTGTCACTTTCAAAATTGAAAAACCTTTTTAAGATTTACTAAACCTTTTTATTATTTTTAAGAGGGTTAAGCGAGGTTTGTTAAAAAAAATGGGTGTGACATTAAGTAGCCTCGACCATTGCAATATGATCCTGCCCAAAGGGACCTCTACCTATTGTGTAAATATCATGTCACTCACAGCTATAGAATCGAAGATTGCCAACAATTAAGAGAGGAAGTAGCCCGGTTATTAAACAACGGACACCTCCGAGAGTTTCTGAGTGATCGAGCTAAAACTTACTTCAGGAATAGGGACTCCAACAAGTAGATAAAGTAAGAGGAGCCTCAACACGCCATAAACATGATCATTGGTGGGGTTGACATCCCTCATGGGCCAATGTTAAAGCGCACCAAAGTGTACATCACAAGAGAAAAATGACTCAAGATTATGTGCCAGAAGGAACCGTATATTTCAACGACGAGGACGCTGAAGGCATCGTGCAACCACAAAATAACACACTGGTAATATCTGTACTCATAAATAAATCTCGAGTTAAGCGTGTGTTAATTGACCCATGTAGCTCGACCAACATCGTTCGATCGAGGGTCGTAGAACAGCTGGGTCTACAAGACCATATTGTGCATGCAGTCCAAGTTCTAGAGGGATTCAACATGGCATGTGAGACCACTAAAGGGGAGATAACCCTACCGATGAATACCGTCGGAACCGTTTAGGAAACAAAGTTTTATGTGATCGAGGGAGATATGAGGTACAATGCTCTGATAGGAAGTTTATGGATTCACAACATAAGGGCAGTACCCTCGACATTACACCGGGTGTTGAATTTCCCCACACCGAGAGGAGTTAAAACAGTTTACGGAGAGAAACCGGCCGCAAAAGAGATGTTGATGGTTGATGAAGTGGTCCTGATATTCGCACCCTCGACATCAGAGACCCCGAGTTCTGTCACCAAGGAAGAAACCAAATAGAAATCACCGACATCGGCCCCGTCCAAACCAGGAAAGCTGGAGATGAGCGAGGAAGACGACTACGGGGGTTCTTAAGTCTTCCATATCCCTTGACAATTCCAATGCCACCAAGTCAACGGTCGAGGAGCTGGAGAAAGTCGTACTGATCGAGCACCTGCCCGATCATAAGGTATACTTGGGCATAGGTTTAAGTACCGAGCTCAGAAAAACTCATTGAATTCCTTATAGCTAAAATAGATTGTTTCTCTTGGTCCAATCTTTACATGACAGGGATCCCAACGGAAATAACTACTCGCAAGCTGAGCTTGGATCCGATGTTTCGCCTGGTTAAACATAAGAGGAGGCCTCAGTCCGAAGTCAAGCACGCATTCATCAAAGACGAGGTATCTAAACTCCTTAAAATAGACCCCATTAGGGAATTTAAGTGCCCGGATTGGTTAGCAAACGTAGTAGTGGTCCCTAAAAAGGGAAGTAAATTAAGAATGTGTGTAGACTACAAAGACCTGAACAAGGCATGTCTGAAGGAATATTTTCCTCTGCCTAACATCGATCACATGATTGATGCGATGACCAGCCATGAGATCCTCAGCTTTCTCAGTGCCTATTCCGGGCACAACCAATCCGGATGGACCCGAGCGATCAGGAAAAAACTTCCTTCATCACCAAATACGACACCTATTGTTATAATGTAATGTCGTGCAGATTAATAAACGCCGGTGCCACTTACCAATGCCTAGTAAACCGGATGTTCGAAGAACAAATAAGAAAATTGATGGAGGTTTACATTGACGACATGTTAGTAAAGTCCTTATGAGCGGAAGACCATTTGGAACATTTGTAGGAAACCTTCAACATACTAAAGAAATACATATGAAGCTTAACCCGGAGAAATGCGCATTTGGGGTCAGATCCGGAAAGTTCCTCGGGTTTATGGTGTCCAACTGGGGAATCGAAATCAATCCCGAAAAATCAAGGCCATAGAAGACATCACCGTCATGGACAATGTCAAGGCCGTTCAAAGGCTAACCGGGCGTATAGCCACCTTGGGCCGGTTCATTTCAAGGTCCTCCGATAAGAGCCATCGATTCTTCTCATTTTTAAAGAAGAAGAATAATTTCTCGTGGATGCTAGAGTGCTAACAAGCTTTGGAAGAACTCAAGTGGTACCTTTCAACCCCACCTTTGCTTCATACTCCGAAGGCAGATGAGCAGCTATACATGCACTTAGAGGTATCCGAGATAGCGGTAAATGGGGTCCTAGTCCGAGAAGAGGAAGGTGAAAGGTACACAATTTCCTATATAATATGTTAGCTAGACTTTGGGCGAGGCCAAAACTAGGTATCCTTACCTGGAGAAGTTGGCGCTCGCTTTTTTAAGCGCCTCCAGGAAGTTAAAGTCGTATTTTCAATGTCATCCCATATGTGTCGTAACTACTTACCCCTTAAGAAATATAATGCATAAACCCGATCTATCGGGATGATTGAAAAAAAGGGTGATGGAAATTAGCGGGTACGATATCGAATATTGACCCTAAACCGCTATCAAATCCCAAATTTTGGAAGACTTGGTGGCCGACTTCATGCCGACCTTATACCTGAAGTTGAAAGGGAATTATTTTTAAACTTGGGACTTCCTTAGGAATCTGAACCCTCTTTACGGATGGTGCCTCGAACGCAAAAGGGTCGGGGCATCGTGTTAAAGCCACCCACAGGTAACGTAGTTAGAAAATCTAATAGAACTGTGAAATTGACTAACCCGAGTATGAGGCCATGATTGTAGGTCTTAAATTGGCTAAAATCCCAGGGGCCGAAGTGATCGAAGATAAATGCAATTCCCTCCTTGTGGTGAATCAAGTCAATAGAAGATGCCATTCGTTTGATGAGAAATAAAAAGGAATATCGAAAATTCGAGTGGCTGAAGCTGAAGCAGCTAGAACGTTTGAGTTAAAAGGGGAACAAATGTGGAGATACCTAGATAAACTACAGGTAAAGCTACATAGATTCAAGGAGTGGACCTTGCAACATGTACCCCCGGATCAAAACAGCGAAGCCAATGATCTAGTTAACTTGTGGTCGTACGGTTATGAGGATGAATTCAACTCAGGAGCGGTCGTACAACTCATGAAATCGGTATTGGAAGAAGGCCACGCCGAGATAAACTCGACAAGCTTAACCTGGGATGTCACGACCCAAACCGATGGGCCGCGACGGGCACCCGATACCTTACAAAAGCGAGCACCAACGTAACGTATCTTTCTTATTACAGCCTTATATACATGTGACATACGAGCCTAATAGGCCAACATAATCATTTATAAACTCAAAACATAGGCCGACAAGGCCGTACAATCTTTCACGTACACGACACATGTCTACAAGCCTCTAAGAGTACATACATGTCATAAAGGTCGGGATAGAGTCCCGCCATACCAAACAATACACTTCTAAATCATACTAACCAAACAAGAAACTCCGAAGCAAATGGAGTGCACCAACATCTTCCGCTGAGCTGATAGCCTATTTGGAGGGCTCTCGACCTGTCTATCAGGACCTGCAGGCATGAAACGCAGCGTCCCCAGGCAAAAGAGACGTCAGTACGAATAATGTACCGAGTATGTAAGGCAGTATACTGAAAGCTGAAACTGAACTGATAATATAATAAATGCAGGTAGCTGGAAGTCAAAGATAATCTGATGATATGCTTACCTGCTGATACTGACTCAATTCTCTCAATATAATAAGTAAAATAGCTATCCGGCCATATAAGGCTCGGTAAATATATATATAAATATATAACTGCTCTGTCGTAGTAGGCTCGCTCATAGGGCCTCGGCCATACTAGGCTCTATATCTCAACCAACTGGGCTCGCTTATAGGCGCTCGGCCACAGTAGGTTCGGTATATAACTTACCATCTGATCAGAGGTTGCCCAATAGGGGACTGCCCATCGATTATAGCTCGATGGTAATGAAAATACTTTTAATACTGTATATATAGACTCTCTGCTCTCTTGACTGGAATAAGACAATACTCAAATGAATGTGAAGTCTTGATAAAGAGAATACTGTAACTTGCGAGGCTAGCAAATATACGTAAATTCAGGAATATAAATTTTTCTTTATGCCTCGTTATCGAACTTGTGTAATGAAGAGATCATGCCAAAATGAAGGAAGGTCTTAGCTTTAACATACCTTTGTGGTTTACCTAACCACACGACGATGGTTCAGCCCGTCAGTACTTCAGTCTGAAACTTGCGATTTTTAGAACATCAGCGGGTAATTATCTTTCAAAATCTTGACAACATGGGTTCCTTCGCCCAAACTTTTCACTACGTTCTTTTATATACACTTCTAAAATTCCAATACCAATAGCCTATTAAATCAATGCCTTTATCTACCAGAAACAATCAAACAAACTTCTTAATTCCCATATGTAATTAATTCTTTCCCCTAAAAAAAGGATGCTAGGGATCATCCATCCACCATTGTTTCACGCGATTGTGTGAGATCATCCAAGTTCTTAACAATTATTACATTTAACCATCCAAGGTGTCCAGAACTAACCATCTACTTTCCACCTTATAAGTTGTTTCCTGCTTTCCCTTTTCTCATCACCTTAACCAACACAACATGTGGATAAAAGATAATAGACTAGTCAAAGTAAAAAGAAAATTAGAGACTAGTCTGGTAGACATAGTATTAGCCATAAAATTTCCATGGTATATTTATCCATTCTCTTGAGAAGTAACAAGAAATGCAAATAAGACAAAACAACATATTGTGAGTGAAGGAATATTGTGTGGACATGGAATTAGTAATACTAATGAGTCATGACTAGTAGTTTAATAAGGTGACACCTCTCCATGTACTATGTGAGTCACTTAGTGGCCTTTTTTGACAACTTATGGGCTGTCACGTGGGTGTCTTTGTCCCCACTTATTAATTATCCTCAAACCCTCAATTACATGATTTATCTCCTATTAAATCATTAATTAATTAATTACCCACATAATTAAGAATTATCTCAAATTACTTAGAATACTACTTATTTTTAATACACTTTATATATCCCACTATCATTGTCATATGGTACCTTGTATGGTACTAGTCTGTAAATATCGGATATTAACGCTCGACCCGTATTTTATCCCCACATGCCAAACATGGATGAAAATTTATTTTCTTTGACTTGCTTCCCCTTTCACCTTCATGAATTTATTCATCCCTTGCGAAATAGTATAATCCTTATAATCTCCAAATAATCTTTTACTTGGACTGATGCCAATTACCTTATGACAAATTCAACGTATAATACTACAGGGTGCAACATCGTCGTAATTTATTACTGCAGAGCATAACATCGATGTAATACTGTGGAGTGTAACATGGGACTGGAGAAACAAGTATATAGATTACCTAAAGACCGGGAAGCTACCCTCGGATCCTAAAGAATCAAGACCTCTGCGTACGAAGGCGGCCAGGTTCAGCATGTCTGAAGATAACACCCTATTCATAGGAACATTCGTTGGCCCACTTGCTATTTGTCTGAGGCCGAGAGACACCATATATGTTTTGAGGGAATTTCATGAAGGCACCTGCGGAAACCACTCAGGGGAAAATCGTTAGTCCGTAAAATAATCAGAGACGACTATTACTGGATCGATATGGAGAAAGATGCTAAAGAGTTCATACAGAGATGCGATGGCTGTCAGAGGCACGCACCGATGATCCACCAGCATGGGGAGTTACTGCATTCGGTCTTGTCACCTTGGCCATTCATGAAATAGGGAATGAACATCGTTAGTCCTATGCCATGGGCACCCGATGAGGCTCAATTTTATATTATTTATGACTGACTATTTTTTTAAATGGGTTGAAGCTCAGGAACTTGCGAAAGTCAGGGAGAGAGAAGTTATTGATTTTATTTGGGATCACATAATATGTCGATTTGGATTGCCGGCCGAGATCGTATGTGACAGCGGGAAGAAATTCATCAACATTAAGGTGAGCAAATATTTCGAGGACCATAAGATCAAGAGGATCCTATCAACACCCTACCACCCAAGTGAGAACGGGCAGGCATAGTCTACAAACAAGATCATACTCCAAAACCTTAAGAAAAGACTGATTGATGCAAAAGGAAAATGGAAGGAAATTTTTCCCATAGTCCTGTGGGCATACCATGCGGCCTCAAAATCTAGTACCGGGGCCATCCCATTCTCGTTGGTCTACGACTCCGAAGCGCTAATACCTGTCGAGGTAGGAGAACCAAGTTTCAGGTTCTGATATACGACTGAAGAGTCAAATGGTGAGGCCATGAGCACGAGCCTGGAACTATAGGACGAGAGGCGGAAGGTCACCCTCATCTAGTTGGCCGCCCAAAAATAACGGATCGAAAGGTATTACAATCGGAGAGCCAAACTCTGACACTTCAATATCAGGGACTTGGTGTTAAGAAAGGTGACATTGAATACCCAGAATCCAAACGAAGGGAAGCTGGGACAAACAAAGAAGGTCCATATCGAATTATCGAGATTAACGCTAAAGGTTCATACAAGCTCAAAGAAGGGAACTGTGAGAAACTTCTAAACAACTGGAACGTGACCCACTTAAAACGATATTATTGCTAAGGTACGACACCATTCTTTCTTTTCTTTACTTATATTGCGAATTAGACTAACACTTGCAGGCAACAGCCAAAGAGTGGTGCAGATGTTACGCCTAAAAGCACGTGGTGCACTCTTTTTTCCTTGAACCGGTTTTGTCCCAAATGGGTTTTCCGACAAGGTTTTTAACCAGGCAACAATTAATCGTGCAAACTTATAATAAAATATCGGTTATGAACCAGAATCAATGGTCGCATCAACAATATCCGATCCCTCTCGATTGTCGACCTCGAATACTAGGTGACATCACTCTCAGGTAATGATTTTAGCAAGGAAGGAAACTTTGTGCTTAAACAGTCTGGGCTCGATGGATAAGATTCTTTGTAAGGGCCAAACAGTCAACTGAATCGTGCCCCCATAGACCGCCTAAGCCATAACACAAGCTTGTACTCACTTACAATCTTGTATATTTCAAAGGAACGAACGAAAGTTTCTACCTTGCAGATACATATTTTGCCCCTTAATACTATAACATTTTGTTCCTTAAGGATATCGAACCCAAGGGCCACCTCTATACGGATCCAAGAGATCACCCCCACTCGGGGATTGTCGTCCAAGGAAAACTTAGACGGTTTGGGCTATCGAAGCCAAAGTCATAGAAGCCTATTAGGCAGTACCTAAACGTAAAAGGTTACGACCACCCCCACTCGGGGACTGTCATCCAAGACAAGTCCGGACGGCTCATGTATTGAATCCCAAAGGTACAAAGCCTATTAGGCTGTCACACCCCAAAATCGAGGAACGAGACCGGCGCCTAACCGGATGAACCCAGTCAAGCGGACCTGGATTGCCTTTCCTACCCAACGTATTACCCCGTGTTCATAGCATACATTATTCCATGTGAGTTAGCCAATTTAGATAAAAAGTACAATTTACAACATAATTCCATTTTTTTCCTCTTTTAACTTTCAACAATAGATAATCCAAAACATACAAGTTACATACAACATTCCTGATGCGATCTACAATTACGAGTGAGTACAACTATATATATATATATATATATATATATATATATATACCCACACAGTGTCTACGGAGCCTCTAAGAGTACTAGAAGTCTTATATAAACCTACCGGTAACAAGGCCCCGGCTATACCTTTCTACAATATAAGCAAAAGGGAATAATAAAGTCCACACACAACCCCGAGCGGAAATGGGGCTCACCAGAACTGCTGAGAAGATGAAGAGGGGTCACCACTAACAGCGGGCCGAGCTACCTGCTATGGAACCACCTACATCCATATAAAAGATGTAGCGCCCCCGGCAAAAGGGACGTTAGTACCGTTGAATAGTACTAGCATGTATGAACACAGTTTATTCTAAGTAAAAATCAAATAATACGCAATTAGAAGACAGTCAGGGCAACCACACAGATACCAAATAAATATACAGAAAATCACAATGAAGGTTTCACAGTTACTCATTTCAATTATTAATCCGTTCACATTTCACCCTTATTACCTCTCCACCGTTATTACTTCGTGTTGCGGCGCGCAACCCGATCCCACCGTACATTCACATTTCCCCCTTATTACCTCTCCACCCTTATTACTTCGTGTTGCAGCATGCAACCCGATCCCACCACACAATCACATCTCACCCTTATTACCTCTCCACCCTTATTACTTCGTGTTGCGGCGTGCAACCCGATCCCACTGTACAATCACATTTGATAGCAACAACAACCAATCAATTAAATCACATGAATTTTCATCATGAAGAACATAAATCCATATCACCCATAACTATGTGAAATCAAGGCACAATGATCCTTACCAAACAGTGATTCATGTATGGTGTTGCCAAAATTGTCTAACTTGACTAATTAAATTCACAATTTATGTTCATCATTTTCCACACACGGCCTTTAGCAATTAAGTACATTCCCACATTAGAGTACATTAACGTTCTTTCATTTAGTAGCACATACTCCCCATATCAACATATTTGGAATGTTTAACAAGTCTTACACATGGTAGGATAAGCACAGAGAATCACCCTTCACAATCTCAATTAGCATGGTAGTCAACTAGGAAAAATCAGAGAATGAAATCTCACACTTCAACACAGCCGAACAATCAATTCACATATGCTCAAGCAAGAAATTCTTAACGTGTCCTCGGACACCAACAAGGTGACTCTACAAAGATTAAAGTTTGCCATACATACCTCGAGTCGAATTTTCCCTTTAGTTTCTATCACAAATCACCAGACCGTCTATCACCGTCAATCTATTCCACAATGTGACATATTTCACTTAGAATTAGGAATCTTGAATTCAATTGAGCATTTTATCAAACATTATGTGACCCCTTAGATTACTAACCCCCTTTTTTTGAATAGTTACCCAAACTCGTTTTCCCTTTACTAGATTACGGAGTTTAACTCACATGCATGGAAGGTCTCAACTTTCATTTTCAAGAACCAACCTATGTGGGTTTTATTTTTTTAACCAAAATCTGAGAAATTGGGGAAATAGGGTGAATACTTACCTCTTGTGATGAAGAAGGTGAAGATTACTCG
The DNA here is from genome assembly GCA_005239495.1 of Nicotiana undulata. NCBI lineage: Eukaryota > Viridiplantae > Streptophyta > Magnoliopsida > Solanales > Solanaceae > Nicotiana > Nicotiana undulata. The sequence goes on along the minus strand of ML274286.1, from coordinate 38,926 downwards.
ATAATTTCCGGGCCTGAGGAGAGATGATGGAACAATTTGATGAACAAGAAGACTTTCTCTCACTAAACCCACTCTCCCTTCTCTCTATTTTTGTTCAAATAAATGTTAAAAATGAAGGGGAGGGGTGTTTTATTAAACTGGGGTCGGGTGTGAAAATTAGAAATTAAAGAGCCCCGAAGCAGGAAATGCGGTCAGGAATGCGATCACATTCCTACTATGCGGTCCGCATTCCTGTCGCATAGTTGGCCCTCATATGGGCCAAAATGGGAACCGGACTGCCTTGGTATGTGACCATTATGCGGTCCGCATACACGTTATGCTATCGCATAGTGCGTCGCATCACCTCCTCCGCAAAAATGGAGGTGCAAGAATGCGACAGGTATGCGGTCTGCATTTCCAAGATGCGATCGCATCTTGGGCCGCATAGCTGTCCCCAAACTGGACAGAAGTCTGATCATGTATGCGACCACTATGCGGTCCGCATACCTGTTATGCGATCGAATAGTGCGTCGCATAACAGCACAATTTTGGAAGGTTTTATCTTTTAAGTCCCAGGGTACTTTTTACTCAAAAAGATCCATTTTTAAGAACTTCTACAGTTATAACAACACATGGACCTATTCAGATATTATTTTAGATATGAAATCTTTACGGGTCTTTACATCCTCCCCCACTTAAAATCATTCGTCCTCGAATGAGGATCGGGGAATCATTTTTGACAACACAATGTGCAAACCCCCAATTTTCACTAACTCCAATATTTTTCTGAAAATTTCGCCAGAGTTTCCTTTGTAATTAGGCCTATCTACCTGTCAGAGAGCCCCCGAAACATATTGTTAACCAATTTGATACATTTTCAGTTACTCCAACAGCTTGCACATAATTCAGTTATCTTATCAAGTCGTATGCAATTTAATTACTTCAACATGCTATACATAATTTAGTTAACACCACAACTTGCATATCATTTAATTATCACATGAACTGCACATAACTTAGCTTACTTCAAGGAGCTTCACATTACCCAAATAATCACAACATACACAAATATGGCACAACTTGAGATGTCAACAATAAGGAAATTCGGAGAGTGAAGTGTTCTTGCACAAAATTAAACATAAAGGTGCATTTACTTAGAGATGGAAGTTCTCACGATCACTACTAGACTTGTTCAAACAAATGGGGATATTTTTCTTTCATTTCACTTTCCGCTTCCCACGTGGCTTCCTCGACTTGCTGACTTCGCCATAACACTTTAACAGAAGCAATTTATTTGTTTCTCAATCTACGGACTTGCTTATCAAGAATAGCAACCGGAACCTCTTCATATGAAAACTCTTCATTAATTTTAATGGTGTCAACTGGCACTATGGCAGTTGGATCTCCAATTACCTTCTTTAGCATGGATACATGAAACACTGGATGCACTAATGACATTTCAGGGGGGCAATTCCAGCCTATACGCGACTTGCCCTATCCTTTGAGCGATCCGATATGGCCCGACATACCTTAGGCTCAATTTCCCTTTCTTCCCAAACTGCATCACTCCCTTCATGGGAGACACCTTCAATAATACCCAATCATCTACTTGGAACTCCAAATCTCTATGAGGAACGTCCACATAGGATTTCTGTCGACTCTGAGCAGTTTTCGTCCTCTCCTAAATGACTCTGACTTTTTCCATAGCTTGATGCACCAAATCTGGTCCTAACAATTCCACCTCACCAACCTCAAACCATCCGATCGGAGACCTACACCTCCTACCGTACAATGCCTCTAATGGGCCCATCTGAATACTAGCATGAAAGCTGTTATTGTAAGCAAACTCTATAAGCGGCAAGTGATCATCCCAGCTACCCTTGAAATCTAATACACAAGCTCGTAGCATATATTCAAGCGTTTGAATAGTCCGCTCTTCTTGACCGTCCGTCTGTGGGTGGAAAGCTGTACTGAGATTCACCTGAGTACCCGAACCTTGCTGAAATTTCCTCCAAAAGTTAGCTCTGAACTGGGCTGCTCGATACGAGATAATAGAAATTGGAGTGCCATGGAGTTTGACTATTTCTTTGATATACAACTGAGCGTATTGTTCTGCAGTATATGTGGACTTGACTGGCAAGAAATGCGCCGATTTCGTGAGTCGATCCACTATTACCCAAATTGAGTCGAACTTGCGCTGAGTGCGGGGTAACCCTACCACAAAGTCCATATTGATCATTTACCATTTCCACATCGGTATTTCCATAAGCTGTGTCAACCCACCGGGTCTCTAATGCTCGTCCTTCACTTGCTGACAATTCGGGCACTTAGCCACAAAGTCTGCCACATCCCTCTTCATACCATTCCACCAATAAATCTCCTTGAGATCGTGATACATTTTCGTAGAACCTGGGTGAACGGAATACCTGGAATTATGAGCCTCCGCCATCACCCTCTCCCGTAGATCATCCACATCTGGAACACATAATCTCCCTTGACACCGCAAGACACCGTCATCATTACTGAGTGAAAATGCTGAAGTTTTGTGATTCAAATATGCTTCCCTAAATTGTGCCAAAGCCGGATCCCTGAATTGCTTTCCCTGGACTTCCGCTACAAGCGAAGACTCTGCTCCATTACACACCACGAAATTCCTCTCATCAGAGGTCGAAAGACAGACCCCAAGACTGGCCAACTGATAAACCTCCCGAGCCAAATGCCTCTGACCGGCTTCCAAGTGTGCCAAGCTACCTATGGATTTCCGACTAAGAGCGTCGGCCACCACATTCGCCTTCCCTGGATGGTACAAGATATTCATATCATAGTTTTTGAGCAATTCTAACCACCTACGCTGCCTTAAGTTCAACTCCTTCTGCTTGAATAAATACTGAAGACTCTTGTGGTCTGTGAACACGTCCACATGGACCCCATAAAGATAATGCCGTTAGATTTTCAATGCGAACACAACCGCTGCGAGCTCCAAATCATGCGTCGGATAATTCTTCTCGTGATTCTTGAGCTGCCTTGCAACATACGCTATAACTTTACCACATTGCATCAACACACACCCCAAACCAACTCTCGAAGCATCACAATAATCCACGAATCCCTCTGAACCTTCTGGCAAGGTCAACACTGGCGCCGAAGTCAATCTCGACTTCAATTCCTGAAAGCTCTTTTCACAAGCATCAGACCACTGAAATTGAACTGCCTTCTGCGTTAGCTTAGTCAATGGGGAGGCGAGGGTAGAGAATTTCTCCACGAACCTCCGATAATACCCAGCTAGACCCAAGAAACTGCGAATCTCTGTCGGGGTCGTTGGTCTAGGCCAATATTTTACCGCTGCAATCTTTTGGGGATCAACTTGAATCCCTTCCCTAGAAATAACATGGCCCAAAAAGGTGACTGATTCTAGCCAAAACTCACATTTTGAAAACTTTGCATACAACTGGTGCTGATGAAGAGTCTGCAGAACTACCCTGAGGTGATTAGCATGATCTTCCTGACTTCGAGAATAAACGAGGATATCGTCAATAAAGACAATCACGAAGGAGTCAAGAAACGACTTGAAAACCCGATTCATAAGATCCATAAAAGCTGCTGGGGCGTTGGTTAGCCCAAAAGACATTACCAAAAATTCAAAGTGCCCATAACGAGTCCTGAAGGCGGTCTTAGGAATATCCTGCTCCCTGATCTTTAACTGGTGATACCCGGACCGTAAATCAATCTTCGAGAAGAACCTAGAACCTTGCAATTGATCGAACAAGTCATTTATCCGAGGCAATGGATATTTGTTTTTGATGGTGACCTTGTTGAGCTATCGATAATCAATACACATCTGAAGCGATCCATCCTTCTTTCTGACAAAAAGAACCGGTGCGCCCCAAGGCGACACACTTGGCCGAATGAAACCCTTTTTTGATAGATCTTTCAATTGCTCCTCTAACTCTCTCAATTCTGCTGGCGCCATTCTATAAGGTGGAATAGATATTGGCTGCGTATCTGGAAATGCATCAATCCCGAAATTTATCTCTCTATCTAGCGGAATCCCCGGAAGCTCATTTGGAAATACTTCAAGAAACTCATTCATAATCGGCACAGACTCGGGAGCAGGCACCTCTGAAGTGGTGTCCGCAACCCGGACCAAATGATAGATGCACGCCTTCCTGATCATCTTGGAGGCCTTAAGATAGGAAATAAACTTGCCCCTCGGCACAACATCATTCCCTTTCCATTCAATAACTGGTTCATTAGGAAACTCGAGCCTTATAATTCTGGTTCGGCAGTCGAGTTTAGCAAAGCACGAGTAGAGCCAATCCGTACCCATGATAACATCAAAATCTACCATTTCTAACTCAATAAGATCGGCCGTAGTATCTCGATCACACACCGTGACAACAAAATTCCTATAGACTCGCGCGACCATAATAGAATCACCAACCGGAGTCGACACTGAGAACGACTCATGAAGATGTTCGGGTTCTACCCCAAAACCTGAAGCAATAAATGGAGTAACATATGACAATAAAGATCTGGGATCAATAAGAGCATAAACATCATGTGTTTGAACAGTCAGAATACCTGTGACAACATCCGGAGAAGCCTCAACACTCTGACGAACACTCAAAGCAAAAAACCGACTGGGTCCCCCTTGACCCCGTGCTCTACCCCTAGCTGCACCGTGCCCTGCTGGTGCTGGAGGGCGTGCCGAAGATGTAGCGAATGAAGAACTGGATGGTTGAGCAGTACCCCTACCTATGCCCTGACTGGGTGCACGACAAATTCTCTGGACATGGCCTCTATCTCCGCATCTATAGCACACCGGGATATCCAAGTAACATGGCTCCGAATGGAACCTCCCACACTTAGGACATGGGACCCTCCGCTGCTGCTAGAACCTCCCACCCGAATGACCGGACTGATGGAACCTCCTGCTTTATGAACCTGGTCCAAAGCGACCTCCCTGCTGATAATTGTGCCCTGATGGCGGCGCACTGGCTGAAGACTGAGCATAGGACTGAGATGGCCCTGCTGACCCTCTCCCAAGTTCTGATCTCCCACCTCCAACTGAACTCCCAGGGTTGCCCGCTGACCGAGCCCTACTACTACTCTCTCTCTCCATTCTTATCTTCAATTTTTGAGCCTTCGTAGCTTGGGCAAAACCCACAATCTTCCCGTAGTTCATATCTGAATGCAAAGCAGCCGTAGCAGCCTCATTGACAACCAAGGGACCAAGACCCTAAACAAACCGACGAACTCTGGCCTCCATAGTCGGCATCATGTGGGTAGCATACTTGGACAAACGCACGAACTCCATATGGTACTCCCACACACTCATGTTGCCCTACTTAAGGACCTCAAACTCCACAGCACCGACTGCCATAATCTCGTCAGGCAAGAAATGATCCATGAAAGCATCTACAAACTCGACCTACCTCGCCGAAGGGCTCCCCTCTCCACGGGAACTCTCCCACATCTCAAACCACGAATATGTTGCTTCCTTTAGACGGTAGGAAGCTAACTCAACTCCCTCTGTTTCAGTAGCCTTCATAACCCGGAAAGTCTTGTACATTTCATCTACAAAGTCTTGAGGATCGGCCTCTGGGTCGGTGCCTGTGAACTCTGGAGGGGCTAACCGCAGAAACTGGTTGACCCTAGAACCTGAAGAATCCCTTTACTCTCTAGAGGACGCAGGGATACCTTGTGATCTTTGGTCCTGGGAGGCCACTAACTAAGTCAACATTTGAATAGCCCCCTTGAGGTCCCCATCAGAAATACTGGGACCGGAAGCTGGGACTGAGAAAGGATCAGGAACATCAGCGGGAGGGATTTCAGTACCCTCCGCTGGAGAAGGAATATGGATAGACTGGCCTGGCACGGAGGAGTCAGGCAGATTCAAGGTCGGGGAATCATTCTCACTCGCACCATCAGATAAAGGATTTATGGACACACTTAGGGTGGCATTGGCCTCTAGGCCGAGTCGAGCTCTCTTCTTGGGCGCCATTTACTGAAAATTAGGGCAATGCACGATTTAGATAGAGACATTCTCACCTTTCACTTCATCGCACGATACCGAGTAACAATGAAAGGGTATTTTCCTAAATGTCCATGCAGCCCCCTAATTATAGATGTGGTTGACAACACACTGATAAGAAGGGCTCTACTAGACACGGCTCCGAGGCATCCTAGGACACTTTAAAAACCGTAGGCTCTGATACCAAGTTTGTCACACCCCAAAATCGAGGGACGAGACCGGCGCCTAACCAGATGAACCTAGTCAAGCGGACCTGGATTGCCTTTCCTACCCAACGTATTACCCCGTGTTCATAGCATACATTATTCCATGTGACTTAGCCAATTTAGATTCAAAGTACAATTTACAACATAATTCCATTTTTTTCCTCTTTTAACTTTCAACAATAGATAATCCAAAACATACAAGTTACATACAACATTCCTGATGCGATCTACAATTACGAGTGAGTAC
>ML274286.1:0-32373 GCA_005239495.1 Nicotiana undulata | reverse complement strand
AAAAAAAAAAAAAAAAAATATATATATATATATATATATATATATACACACACGGTTTCTACGGAGCCTCTAAGAGTACTAGAAGTCTTACATAAATCGGCCGGTAACAAGGCCCCGGCTATACCTTTTTACAACATAAGCAAAAGGGAATAATAAAGTCCACACACGGCCCCGAGAGGAAATGGGGCACACCAGAACTGCTGAGAATATGAAGAGGGGGAACCACTAACGGCGGGCTGAGCTACCTGATATGGAACCACCTACATCCATATAAAAGATGTAGCGCCCCTGGCAAAAGGGACGTTAATACCGTTGAATAGTACTAGCATGTATGAACAAAGTTTATTCTAATTAAAAATCAAATAATACGCAATTAGAAGACAGTCAGGGAAACCACACAGATACCACATAAATATACAGAAAATCACAATGAAGGTTTCACAGTTACTCATTTCAATTATTCATCGGTTCACATTTCACCCTTATTACCTCTCCACCTTTATTACTTCGTGTTGCGGCGCGCAACCTTATCCCACCGTACATTCACATTTCCCCCTTATTACCTATCCACCCTTATTACTTCGTGTTGCGGCATGCAACCTGATCCCACCACACAATCACATCTCACCCTTATTACCTCTCCACCCTTATTACTCCGTGTTGCGGCATGCAACCCGATCCCACCGTACAATCACATTTGATAGCAACAACAACCAATCAATTAAATCACATGAATTTTCATCATCAAGAACATAAATCCATATCACCCATAACTATGTGAAATCAAGGCACAATGATCCTTACCAAACAGTGATTCATGTATGGTGTTGCCAAAATTGTCTAACTTGACTAATTAAATTCACAATTTATGTTCATCATTTTCCACACACGACCTTTAGCAATTAAGTACATTCCCACATTAGAGTACATTAACGTTCTTTCATTTAGTAGCACATACTCCCCATATCGACATATTTGGAATGTTTAACAAGTCTTACACATGGTAGGATAAGCACAGAGAATCACCCTTCACAATCTCAATTAGCATGGTAGTCAACTAGGAAAAATCAGAGAATGAAATCTCACACTTCAACACATCCGAACAATCAATTCACATATGCTCAAGCAAGAAATTCTTAACGTGTCCTCGGACACCAACAAGGTGACTCTACAAAGATTAAAGTTTTCCATACATACCTCGAGTCTAATTTCCCCTTTAATTTCTATTACAAACCACCGGACCGTCTAGCACTGTCAATCTATTCCACAATGTGACATATTTCACTTAGAATTAGGAATCTTGAATTCAATTGAGCATTTTATCAAACATTATGTGACCCCTTAGATTACTAACCCCCTTTTTGTGAATAATTACCAAACTCGTTTTCCCTTTACTAGATTACGGAGTTTAACTCACATGCATGCAAGGTCTCAACTTTCATTTTCAAGAACCAACATATGTGGGTTTTATTTTTTTAACCAAAATCTGAGAAATTGGGGAAATAGGGTGAAGACTTACTTCTTGTGATGAAGAAAGTGAAGATTACTCGATAATTTCCGGGCCTGAGGAGAGATGATGGAACAATTTGATGAACAAGAAGACTTTCTCTCACTAAACCCACTCTCCCTTCTCTCTATTTTGGTTCAGATAAATGTTAAAAATGAAGGGGAGGGATGTTTTATTAAACTGGGGTCGGGTGTGAAAATTAGAAATTAAAGAGCCCCGAAGCAGGAAATGCGGTCACATTCCTGCTAGGCGGTCCGCATTCCTGTCGCATAGTTGGCCCACATATGGGCCAAAATGGGAACCGGATTGCCTTGGTATGCGACCATTATGCGGTCCGCATACACGTTATGCGATCGCATAGTGCGTTGCATAACCTCCTCCGCAAAAATGGAGGTGCAAGAATGCGACAGCTATGCGGTCTTCCAAGATGCGATCACATCTTGGGCCGCATAGCTGTCCCCAAACTAGACAGAAGTCTGATCATGTATGCGACCACTATGCGGTCCACATACCTGTTATGCGATCGCATAGTGCGTCGCATAACAACACAATTATGGAAGGTTTTATCTTTTAAGTCCCGGGGTACTTTTTACTAAAAAATATCCGTTTTTAAGAACTTCTAAAGTTATAACAACACAGGGACCTATTCGGACATTATTTTAGACATGAAAATTTTATGGGTCTTTACATAGGCAGTACCCGAACTTAAAAGGATACGACCACCCTAGAAATGGCACGCAGTCGTCCGAAGCCCATAATCAAAACATAAAGGACTTCAAAAATTCCAAACAATTCGAAGGCTACCCTCGGCAGATCTATAATCTAAAAACATCTAAACAAGCACTTCGGGGAAAGCTTCCGATCATACCGTGCTCCCCATAAAATTCAAACAAAATTAACATCGAGAACGAGTCTTGTTCGAACCTCTGAACAAAACATTATTTCTTTTTTTATTCCATGCTAACGCATTTGAAAACTTTGCAACCGTAAAGGAGACGCCGAAAGAAACGAACTCAAAATTTTCCAAAAGGAAAAAAGCCTTATACACATTGCAATAGAAGTCTTTTACAAAGCACAACAATAACGATCTCAACAAAATGAAAAAATACAAAAACAAAGAAAACTCGGTAAGGCACCTAAACCTGATCTGCACCAGAACCCGCCTCGTTACCAGAGTCGCCGAGATCTTCTCTATCCTCGGGTTCGTCTGAGCCCTCAGAGCCTTCCTTTCCCTCGGGGTCAGCTAGCTTCTTGGTCTCGGCCTCGAGCCTTTTCGCATCTTCGATCTCGATCGACAGGTCGAAACCCCGGGCATGGACCTCATCGAGAGCCTCCCTTCGAGATAGCCACTTCACGTACTCGACAGTGACTTTCAGGCGGTCATAGGCTACCTCAGCGTCTACCCTATAGAGACCAACCCGAAACTCACCTGAGCCCTCAGAACTCCAAACCAAAAGTGCACACAACCTCGGAAACATCCTACAGACTTATTCGTGTAATCAAATCACCAAAATAATATCGTAAACATCGAATTAACCTCAAAATCAATGAAATTTTACGAAAACTTCTTTAGACCTCAACTTTTGCATTTTTTATCTGAATCACGTCAAACTAAGCCCGTTTCTTACCAAACTTCACAGACAACGCATTAAAATAATATCGAACTTGTATCGGGCTACGGAACCAAGATACGGGCCCGATACCACATGGTTCACATAGAATCTCATTTTCAAAATCCTTTATATTTTTCAGAAAACAATTTTTTTCAAATGTTTATTTCTCGGACTTGGGACCTCAGAATTCGAATCCGGGCACACACCCAAGTCCCATATTTTTCTGCGGACCCTCCGGGACCGTCAAATCACGGGTCTAGGTCCGTTTACCAAAAATGTTGACCAAAGTCAACTTTATTCAAATAATTAATATAGAACCATCATTTTTATCAGTTTTTCACTCAACGACTTCCCGGTTACACGCTCGGACTGCGCACGCAAATCGTGGTGAGATAGAAGGAGGTTCTCGTGACCTCAAAACACAGATTTAGCTAGAAATGCACGGGATGACCTTTTGGGTCATCACAATACGAACTTGCTCGTGCGATCAAATTAGCAAAATAACACCTAAATCTACGGATTTAGCACAAAAACTCATGAATTTCTCAAGAACATTTCCAAAATACTATCGTACAACCGGACGTACGAATCACGTCAAATCAACTCCGATTTCTAGAAAATTTCACAAACATGACTTAAATATTATATTAAACGTGTACCGGACTCCGAAACCAAAATACAGGCCCGATACCAACGTGATCAAACATTAATCATTTTCTTTAAATCCTTAGAATTTGAGTCTTACAAATTTCATCAAAAATTTAATTCTCGAGCTAGGGACCTCGAAATTCGATTCCGAACATACGCCTAGGTCCCATATTTTACTACAGACTTTCTGGGACCGTCAGAACACGGGTCCGGGTTCGTTTACTCAAAACATTGACCAAAGTCAACTAAAAATGACTTTTAAATTCGAAAAATTATTATTTGTTAAATTTCCACATAAAGGCTTTCCAGAATTATGTCCGGACTGCGCACGCAAATCAGGGTGGGTAAAAATAAAGTTTTTAAGGCTAACGAGCGCGGAATAGAGTCTTAAACCACAAGATGACCCTTTGGGTCATCACAATCTCCACCTCTAAAACAAACGTTCGTCCTCGAACGGACATAGAAAAGTACCTGAACTGGCGAACAAGTGGGAATATCTACTCCGCTTATCTGACTCGGACTCCCAAGTAGCTGCCTCAACAGGCTGACCTCTCCACTGCACTCGAACTGAAGGGTAATTCTTCGACCTCAACTGACGAACCTACCGGTCTAGAATGGATACCAGCTCCTCCTTATAAGTCAAATCCTTGTCCAACAGGACAGAGTTGAAATCTAACACGTAGGACGAGTCACCATGATACTTCTGAAGCGTGGACACATGGAATACCGGATGAACTGAGGATAACCCTAGAGGCAACACAAGTCTATAGGCTACCTCCCCCACTCTCTCGAGGATCTCAAATGGCCCGATATACCTAGGGCTCAACTTGCCCTTTTTCCCAAACCTCATGACACCCTTCATGGGTGATACCCAAAGCAATACCCTCTCCCCGACCATGAATGCCACATCACGAACTCTACGGTCGGCATGGCTCTTTTGCCTTGATTGAGAAATACGAAGTCGATCTTGTATGATCCTGACCTTGTCCAAGGCCTCCTGTACTAAATCTGTACCCAAAAATCGAGCCTCCCCCGACTCAAATCACCCAACTGGCGACTTTCACCGTCTACCATATAATTCCTCATAGGGAGCCATTTGAATGATTGACTGATAGATGTTGTTGTAGGAAAACTCTGCAAGGAGCAAGAACTGATCCCATGATCCTCCAAAATCTATAATACAAGCATGAAGCATGTCCTCCAAGATCTGAATAGTACGCGCAGACTGCCCATCCGTTTGAGGATGGAATGTTATGCTCAACTCAACCCGCATGCCCAACTCACGCTGAACTACCCTACAAAAGTGCGAGGTAAACTGTGTACCTTGAGCAGAAATGATAGACACGGGCACACCGTGAAGACGAACAATCTCCCGAATGTAAATCTCTGCCAACCACTCCGAAGAATAAGTAACTGCCACCGGAATGAAGTGCGCTGACTTAGTCAGCCTATCCACAATAACCCTCACGGCGTCGAACTTCTTTTGAGTCTGTGGGAGTCCAACAACGAAGTCCATAGTGATACGCTCCCACTTCCACTCAGGAGTCTCTATCTGCTGAAGCAAACCACCAGGTCTCTGGTGATCATATTTCACCTGTTGACAATTCAAGAACCGAGCCACATAAACAACAATATCCTTCTTCATCCTTCCCCACCTATAATGTTGTTGCAGGTCCTGGTACATCTTGGCAGCACCGGGTAAATAGAATATCGAGAATGTAAGCCTCCTCGAGGATCAACTCACGAAGCCCATCAACATTAGGCATACATACCCGACCCTACATCCTCAAAACGCTTCCATCTCCAACGGTAACCTGCTTGGCACCACCGTGCCAATTTGTGTCCCTAAGGACCATCAAGTGAGGGTCATCATACTGTCGATCTCTGATACGCTCAAACAAGGAAGACCGAGCGACTGTACAAGCTAGAACACGACTGGGATTTGAGATATCCAACCTCACAAACTGATTGGCCAAAGTCTGAATGTCTGAAGCTAGCAGTCTCTCACCGACCGGGATGAATGTAAGGCTGCCCATACTCACTGCCTTCCTACTCAATGCGTCGGTCACCACGTTGGCCTTTCCCGGATGATACAATATAGTGATATCATTGTCTTTCAATATCTCTAACTATCTCCCCTTCCTCAAATTGAGATCATATTGCTTGAGCAAATATTGAAAGTTGGGATGATCCGTGAAAACCTCACACGACACGCCATAAAGATAGTGTCTCCAAATCTTCAATGCGTGAACAATGGCTGCCAACTCTAAGTCATGGACAGGGTAATTCTTCTCATGAACTTTCAACTGCCGAGATGCATATGCAATCACCCTACCCTCCTGCATCAATACCGCTTCGAGCCCAACATGGGAGACATCACAATATACCGTGTAAGATCCTGAACCCGATGTAATACAAACACTAGTGCTGAAGTCAAGGTTGTCCTGAGCTTCTGAAAGTTTGCCTCACACTCGTTCGACCATCTGAACGGGGCACCCTTCTGGGTCAACTTAGTCATAGGGGATGCTATAGATGAAAACCCCTCCACAAACCGACGGTAATATCCCGCCAAACCCAAGAAGCTCCTGATCTTCGTGGTTGAAGTGGGTCTAGGACAGTTCTTGACTGCCTCAATCTTCTTAGGATATAACTGAAAAACCCTCTTATGATACAACGTGACCCAAGAAAGAGACTAAATCTAACCAAAACTCGCACTTTGAAGATTTACATATAACTGACTGTCCCTCAAAGTCTGGAGCACTATCTGGAGGTGCTGCTCATACTCCTCCCGACTGCGGGAGTATATCAAAATGGCATCAATAAACACGATCACAAAGGAATCCATATAAGTCTTGAACACTCGGTTCATCAAGTCCATAAATGTTGGGGGCATTGGTCAAGCCAAAATACATCACCAGAAACTCATAGTGCCCATACCTCGTCCGAAAAGCTGTCTTAGGGACATCGGATGCCCTAATCTTCAACTGATGGTATCCAGATCTCAATTCAATCTTTGAAAACACCTTGGCACCCTGAAGATAATCAAACAAATCATCAATCCTTGGCAACGGATACTTGTTCTTGATAGTGACTTTGTTCAACTGTCGATAATCTATACACATCCTCATAGATCCATCCTTCTTCTTCACGAAAACAACCGGAGCACCCCATGGCGAGACACTAGGTCTAATGAAGCCCTTATCAAGAAAATCTTGCAACCGTTCCTTCAATTCTTTCAACTCTGGTGGGGCCATCCGGTATGGCGGAATAGAAAAGGGCTGAGTGCCCGGAGCCACATCAATGCAAAAGTCAATATCCCTGTCGGGTGGTATCCCCGGCAGGTCTGCAGGTAACACCTCGGGAAACTCACGAACAACCGACACCTAATCCATAAAAGAAGCCTCAACACTAGAATCACGGACATGAGCCAAATAGGCCAAACACCCCTTCTCAACCTTGCGCCGAGCCTTCATATAAGAAATAAACCTGCTGGAGGAATGACCGGGAGTCCTTCTCCACTCTAATCGAGGAAACCCTGGCAAGAATAATGTCATTGTTTTGGTGTGACAGTCCAAGATAGCGTAATAAGGCGACAACCAATCCCTGCCCAATATGACATCGAAATCAACCATATCAAGGAGCAAAAGTTCTACACTGGTCTCAAGACCCCCAATAATGACCACACACGAACGATATACACGGTCTACGACAATAGCATCCCCCACGGGCGTGGACACATATACAGGGGCACTCAAAGAATCACGTGGCACAACCAAATATGAAACAAAATAAGATGACACATAGGAGTAAGTAGACCCCGGATCAAATAGAACTGAAGCATCTCTATTGCAAACTGAAACAATCCCTGTGATAACAACATCGGAGGACTCAGCCTCAGGTCTAGCTGGGAATGCATAACATTGGGGCTGGGCCCCACCACCCTGAACCATGTCTCTGGGACGACCTCTGACAGGTGGTCCTCCACTTCTAGCGGGCTGACCTCCACTTCTAACAATCTGGCCCCTACCTCTGGCTACCTGACCCCTACCTTTGGCTGGTTGGGAAGGTGGTGCGGCAGCTGGTGCCAGAACCATGGCACGAGAACCCTGGTACTATGAATTGCTCGACGCACGAGGGAAATATCTAGCAATGTGCCTCGGGTCACCACAAGTATAACATGGCCTCAGTTACTGAGACTGCTGGCCGGCAAACTAACCCTGTCGACCTGAATAACCACCCTGAAAACTGTGAAGAGAAGGTGCACTGTAGGAGCTGGCTGATCAGAATAAGGCATATAAGGGCCGCGACTACCTGGGGCACTGTGGGATGCCTGAAGTGCTGAATGAAATGGCCTGGAAGAATGGACTCTACCATAAGTACCCCCGCCTCTAGATGAGGCATCGCTGAATCCACCAGAATGGTAAGGTCTCTTGTCTAACCTCTGACCTCCCAATCCAAGAACCATCTCAACTCGCCTGGCCACATCCTAGAAAGAGATCTCACTCCCCGTCTCATTAGCCATCTGCAATCTAATAGGTTGAGTAAGACCCTTAATAAATCTCCTCACTCTCTCTCTCTCTGTGCGTAGCAAAAGGGTGGCATGACGGGCCAAATCCACGAAACGAGTCTCATACTGAGTAACAGTCATGCTGCTCTGTTGGAGACGCTCGAACTGACGGCGACCCTCCTCTCTCGTAGTGCTAAGCATAAACTTCTCCAAGAAGAGATGTGAAAACTGATCCCAAGTAAGAGCAGGCGACCCAGCTGGTCTAGTCAATAGATAATCTCTCCACCATTTCTTGGCAGAACCAATCATCTGGAAAGCAGCAAAGTTGACCCCATTGGTCCTCAATATACCCATGTTTCGAAGAACCTCATGGAAACTATCAAGGTACTCTTGGGGATCCTCTGAAGTGGCATCGCTGAAATGGACTGGGAAAAGCTTGGTAAACCTATCCAATCTCCATAAAGCCTCGGAGGACATAGTTGTCCCATCACGGGTGGTGCTGCAGCAACTGGCTGAACTACCCTAACTGGATGAGTTGTTAGAGTCTAAAACTGGGGAGCCATCTGCTCCGGAGTGTGGGTGGCAGGAGTCTGGGCTCCTCCTCCAGCCTGAGATACAGCTGGTGCCACGGGAAATGCGCTAGTCTAGGCTACACTCTCCATAAGGCCCACTACTCGGACCAAGGCATCCTTAAGCATTGGGTGGCAATAAACCCCTCTAGGACCTAAGTTGGTCCTGCCGGAACAGTCTAAGCTGGAGCCTCCTCATTGAACTCTACCTGAGGCTCCGCAGCTGGAGCTGCTGCTCGGGCCCTGGGCTGAGCCCTACCTCTGCCTCGACCTCTGGCATGGCCTCAGCCTCTACCCCTCGTAGGAGCTGCTGCTGGAGGATCCGATTGCTGATCAACGGAAGAAGCGGTACGTGTTCTCTCCATCTGCGAGAGAATACGAATAGGAGAGTTCAATCAATATTGGGATAACAAGAATCGCACGACAGAGTTCAATCAAAGTGAACTTGTTCCTAACTTTATAGCCTCTAGGAGATAAGTACAGACGTCTCTGTACCTATCCCGCGGACTCTACTAAGCTTGTCCGTGAATTGTGAGACCTAGGAAACCTAGTGCTCTGATACCAAATTGTCACGACCCGATTTCCCACCATCGGAACCGTGATGGAGCATAATGCTGCACTTTCTAGGCGAGCCAACATTAAAAATCTACAACATAAAAACATTTAAAACTGTACGAAGATCCGCTACAACTCAACACATGATACACAAATAATAAGCAAAATTTTAGAACAATACTGCGCAATAATACTGATGTCTAACCACCCATGATCTAGAGTCACAACTCACGGACTACTAGAATTTACCACAAGTATTTGGCTGAAAGGAAAATGTATAATTGTTTGTGAAATAAATAAAATAGTAAATGAATATAAAGGAAGGGACTCCAGGAATCTACGGACGTCGGCAGATCTACCTCGGGTCTCATGCGCAGAAGTTAGCTACTATCTCAAAATCAGCTCGTACTAATACCTGAATCTGCACAGAAAGTGCATAGTGCAGTATCAGTACAACCGACCCCATGTACTGGTAAGTGTCGAGCCTAACCTCGGCGAAGTAGTGACGAGGTTAGGACATGACACCACATAAAACCTAAACAGTATAATCATGCTAATGGCAACAATGGTAAACAAAGATAATAAGATAGAAATAATGGGAAGGGGACATGCGATGGGGGATCACAAAATAAGGAGTGAGTAACAATGAAAAGACACAATTTAAACAGTAATCCGCAAACAAATTTAGCAATTAAGACAACAAAGGAAAACTGCACGGCATCACCCTTCGTGCTTTTACTCTCAACTTCACCCAATAAATAAATAGAACGACACGACATCACTCTTCGTGCATTAAACCTGTCATAATATACACGGCATCACCCTTCTTGCTTTATCACTCTCATATCATGGCACGGCATCACCCTTCGTGCATTAACACTCACATATCATGGCACGAAATCACCCATTGTGCTTTACACTCTTCCTCACGATATAAATAAATCATGCACGATATCACCCATCGTTCTTTACACTCCTCCTCACAAATCACAGAATCAATAACAACGAATAGAGAGAAGTTTCACAAAGAAACCAATATTTCATCAATGATTAATTTCACAATTTAACATCTCAACTTTGAACCAATATTAAAAAATTATCAAACCTCGGCGAAACCGGATATAAGTCTCCAAACATTTCAATAACAACTCTAAGTATGGATAATAGGATTTAAGACTAGAAAATTTACAAGAATGGAATTTGACTCGTATGCTATGACTCGACCACAAGGCATAGGTGCTCGTCACCTCACCTATATATCGTAATCAACAACAAAACACGTAGCAAATAATCACACAATACCTATTCCCTCAAGCCAAAGTTAGACACAACACTTACCTCGCTCCAAATATCACTTAACGCTCAATCACAACTTTGCCTTTCAAATTAGCCTCCGAGTCCACAATATCTAGCAAATTTCCAGCCAAATGATTCAACATAAGCCTTAGGAATCATCCCCGATAACTACGGTTCAATTTAGTTCATATTTGAAAAAGTCAACAAAAGTCAACACCCGGGCTCGCTTGGTCCAAATCCGAAATTCTGACCAAAACCCAATTACGCATTCACCCCCGAGCCCAGATATACAATTAGTTTTGGAATCCGACCTCAATTTGAGGTCTAAATTCCAAAATTTCGAAATCCCTAGTTTTCTACCCAAGATCCCCAATTCCACCATAAAAATCCTAGATTCTAGGTCGAAATCTTGTTAAATGAAGTAAAAGATTGAAAGAAAAGAGTTAAGAATCACTTACCTATGATTTGGGGAAGGTTTGGTCTTTGGAAAATCACCCCTTGAGGTTTAGGTTTTGATAATTTGAAGAATGAATGGAAAATCCCATCTAAGTCCCTTTTTACTCAGTTGCAGATGTCGCAATTGCGACCTGATCTTCGCAAATGCGAAGGAACAATCTCAATTGCGATGCCCTTCACAATTTCTGCGGCCTTCGCAAATGCGAGAAAAGTGTCGCATTTGCGACCACTGACCCTCGCAATGCGAGTATATGTTTGCATTTGCGAACCTACTCTTCCTAGACTTCCTTCACAATTGCGAAAGTAACCTTGCAAATGCGAGGACTGCTAGCCCATGCTTATGATCGCAATTGCGATGAAAGCCTAGAAAATTGCGGACTCTGCTATGTTCGCATTTGCGATGCCTGATCTCGCAATTAGAGGCCTACAACTGGTCCAGTTACACCAGCAAAATTCTTCTAAGTTATAAACACCTCATAACCTATCCGAAACTCACTCGAGCCCTCGGAGCTCCAAACCGAATATGCACACAAGTCTAAAAACATCATACGAACTTGCTCGTGCGATCAAATTACAAAAATAACACCTAGAACTACGGATTTAGCACAAAAACTCATGAATTTCTAAAGAACATTTCCAAATTACTATCTTTCAACCGGACGTCCGAATCACGTCAAATCAACTCTTATTTCTACCGAATTTCACAAACATGACTTAAATATTATATTTAACATGTACCGGGCTCCGGAGCCAAAATATGGGCCCGATACCAACGAGATCAAACATTAATCATTTTCTTTAAATCCTTGGAATTTTAGTCTTACAATTTTCATCAAAAATTCATTTCTCGACCTAGGAACCTCGGAATTCGATTTCGGGCGTACACCCAGGTCCCATATTTTACTACGCACTTTCCGGTACCGTCGGAATACGGGTCCGGGTCCATTTACACAAAACATTGACCAAAGTCAACTAAAATCACTTTTAAATTCCAAAAATTATTATTTCTTAAATTTCCACATAAAGGCTTTCCGAAATTACGCCCGGACTGCGCACACAAATCTGGGTGGATAAAAATATGGTTTTTAAGGCTAACGAGTGCGGAATAGAGTCTTAAACCACAAGATGACCCTTTGGGTCATCACAATTATTCAATTCACTAGATTGATCATCATGTGTTTGGGCTTGAGAGTAGTTTTGATCATCCATCCGTTGTTCAATATAAGACAGTACACCTTCATCATCACATTGTTCTTCAATAACCATTCGTTTTCCACCTCTAGTTAGCATTGTTTCTTCTCCAAAATGAAATAATTATTTAGCCGCAATAACATATGAAAGTCATATTACTTAAACAAATAAAGACCCATCAACAAAACAGAGTACATATTGTCGCACACGACAATATCCTCAAAAGATAATAATCACATATACAATATCCCTGAAAGAATAAGACATCCTTAACGAGAGTCATTAAACATTCAAGTGTGTTTCGATTAACTTACTGAGAGTTATAAGCTTCTACAAATAATAGAGAATCAAACTATATAACTAACTTGATGAAATCATGTAACATATGTCCTGCTCAAATTGTTTTAGGTATGGACTGATATTGAAAATAGCAGAGACCAAATTATCATATTATTTAGACAGAGATTATCAAACGACAGTAGACTCCTTCCCAAAAGATAAGTCCAAGAAGACATGAACTTATGATTTGAGAGGCTCATTGTACACCATGAAAAGTTATATAGAGAGTTCTAGCGATTTCAAACCACAATCATTGTCACTTCAAGAAAGCTGCAGAGAGTGCCATGGTAAGGACAATCAAATATGATCTATTATTTTCTACTTATCACATATCACTATATTAAATAGAAAATTTAAGTTTTATAAAACTATAACTAATTCAGATTCTAGTACTAGGAACTTAATTAAGAAAAAGTGAGAAATAATTTTTATTTGTAAAAGATGCCATTTTCATTATTGTGTAAACTCCAATCAAAACATTGGATGCCCTTTTCATTATTGTGTAAACTCCAATCAAAACCTACAGGGAAGAAGGCTGAATGAAAGCACACACTACTAATCACGATATGCAATATGATTAAAATATCTTTCACAATAAAATAATTTTCAAATAGAAGGAACAAAAGTCTTTTCCTAATCACTTCCAGTAGCGTAGCGGAAGATGGGGCAGGGAAAGGATAAGTTTAGAGAAATTCTTCAAACTGATGTTTACCCTTAAATTATATAACTTTGATTTCAATTTAAGTTTTGCCAAAGGGTATAAAACATCCAAAAACTCTACACGTTCTAAGGACAACCAAAATAAAATAAATCTATACCTATCTCCCATCCAAACTCTACAAAGATATATTGGAGCAAAGAAGAGACAGAGAAGAGATGAAGAAGTAATATAAAGATATTTTCTAAAATATAGTACCTGGGGATGGTGACGCTACGGAGAGACAGAAGTTCGGCGGTAGGGCAGCAATGATGATAATTACAGGGGATGATAGATTTCTATATTTCTGAAATATTTTCCTAAATTTTCCCAACTTAGGCGGAACGAACTGGAAGGAATATATTATTTAGTCTAAAAATGAGGAGGGAAGGATAAAAATGATACTAGAGTACTTTTTATTGTGGCTATGCCTTTTTATTTCCACTAAAAAGTTACTTAACAACGGCTGATGCATATTTGCCACTAATTTTTTCATTTATAAATTTATTTAGTGGCCATTATTCTATGGCCGCTAGTTAATTACCACTAAATGTATATTTGTAGTACCCAGTTTAGCGCATAATGTGCTTCGTTAAACAAGTACGTCGTACCTCGTTCATTTTCGCCTGGTTTTCTTCGGTTACCAGGCACCGGAGGTAGCTAGCTACTCCAACGGGGGCGGTAAGAACTTGAGCATCCTTCGTGATGGTGATGATTATTGACCGCTTTCGGAGGGGATCCATGCTCGGCGCGGGAACCGGTTAATTAATTTTGGGCTTGAGTTTAGCCCGCCAACCTTCGAAGATGGGTCTTTCCTCGGCACCTCCAAATCACCCAATCCGGGGTAGTCTTCCAGGACAGTTGAGTCCACACCTTCAAAAAAGGAACGGAGGGGATCGGCCGCACCATGGGCCCCTTCATTTGACCGTTCCTATATCGTTCGAGCCTCTTCGAGCATAGACTCGGTATAAGAAGGCGATCCTAAAATGTCTATTACACCGAGTGTCTCCTTCGGGGCATGGCCGGCATCCCGAGAAGTCTGGGCTTCGATCTCCTCATCAACTTCCCTAATCTTATAGAGGTCGGCCTCATGAATCTCTGGTTCAACAATCACCCGCTCTTCGAGGGAGATCAGTATACGAGCCACGAGAATATCATCCTCCTCAGGCTCATCCTTGAGCCGATAAAGCAAGCCCGAGTCTGGTGCTCGAGAGCCAGAACTCTCCTTTGGCTTGCGGGCCAATCTTCTCCTTGGTTTCTTCTTCTCCGAGCTCGGAGAACTCGGAGCTATTCTTTTATTCTTCTCCTGCAACGGCCCCGGGTTGTCCCGAGGTGGAGGATCAACGGACGAGTTCTCATCCGCTACTGAAGGCCTAAGCCCAATGGTCTTAGGCAAGCCTACAAAAAGAATAGAAAGGAAATGAAAATGTGATGCTAAAAAGAGAGCCTAATGTTACTTATCCGGGAAAGAAATCTTACCGTGGGAACGAGCCTCCAGACGACCCTTCGAGAGCTCGCACCATGAGAGCTTAAAATAAGGCATCTGCGAGCAGATCCCCTCGATCCACTCCTTGAGCCGAGGAATGGTGTTTGGAACTTGAGCAAGGGCTGCACCACAACAAATACCGGTGAGAAAAAGGGAGATAAAACATAAAATCGTCATTTAAAAGAAAGTTATGCTTACGTGACACATTCCACTTCTTAGGGAATGGCCTGAACTCAGCAGGGTTCAAGTCTGCGGTCCTCACCCAGACAAAGCGTCCCTGCCAGCCCGATCTCGGTCCTCGTCGATGCTTGAAAATGGAACTTTGCTAGCCCTTCGTACGAGCTTTATCACCCCCACCCCCCGGAAGATTTAGGGACTGTACAGGCGGAGTAGATGATCAATGGTGAACAAACAGGAGTTGGTTTTGTTCACAAAGAATCGGAGAAGGACTACGATCCTCCACAGTGATGGGTGGATCTGACCGTGGCACACTTCATACCTCTTACAGAAGTCCAAAATAACCGGGTCTGCCGGGGCCAATGTGAAGAGATAAGTGTAAACACTAAGATACCCCTCCACATGGGTAGTAATGTCGTCATCGAGCCCGGGGATTACCATGTCCTTATCTGCCCAGTCGTAGTCCTTACAAATAGTAGAAAGGACGGCCTCGATGATGGAGAAAATGTTCATAGATACCGCCTCGTATCGGCTTTGCAGCGATGAGGGTTTTTCAGCCTTAAAGTCCCCCGTGACCGAACACCCCCAGGGGACAAAGATTTTCAAGGGAGGCTCGGCTACCGATTAATCGGTAGCCACACCCGGAGTGGACATCTTGAGGTCAACCATATCGAGAGCGATCTCTTCATCTTTCGGCCGTGAAGAAGAAGCAACAACGTTTTAGGGAATAGTCTTAGAAGTCTTCGCCATTGTTTTCTAGAAAATGTTAGAATAAGTGAGAAAGAAAATTGGGAGATGAAGTGTTTTCTGAGAAAATCAAACGTGTTGGTTTGGGTAAAAGATAAACGAAAACTTGCAATTTGCTGAAAACTCTTGAAGAATGAAGGTAAAAATGTTAGGGTATGAAGAGAGGCAGTGATATCCTGAAGGTACGAGGGTAGAAGCTTGATTTGTAAAAAATGAACGATGGAGGGGAGTATTTATAGAGGTGTCACACCTCCTTTTTCCCGAAAGGGTGGGGATAAGAGATTTTTTCCAATTTAAGTGACATAATCGAATTGGGATTATTTATTTATTCAGAGTCGCCACTTGGGATAATTTATTGTGTCCAAGTCACTGGTTTATTTTAAATCCCAAATCGAGGAAATTTGATTCTGCTTAAAGTCTGCGAACCAGAAGACCGGAAAAGGAAATCTATTAATCAGGAAGGTGTTAGGCAGTCCTGAATTCCGTGGTTTTAGCACGGTCGCTTAATGATTCATACTTGGCTTAAATTGTTTAATACTCATGGTAGAACCTAAGTACATTTTATCTTTTACCGCTACTAATTACTCGATTATTTTTATTTAAAGAATTATCTTAAGACGAGTTACACGTACGTATACTCGTTTAGTTTTGGTGCATCAAAAATCATGTCACGCGTACATGTACACAAATCATGACACTAAGTTTATTTAATAAAAAGTTTGGTAAAAGTCGCGCGAACGCGTATTTTGAATTTATTTTAAAATCGGCGCTTACGTCACGTCACGCGTACGTGTACACAATTTATCACGCTTAATTATTTAAAAAAATCTTGGTCAAAGTCGCGCGAACACGTACCTCGATTTATTTTAAAAAATCGTAATTATGTCACGCGAACGTGACAAAATCACGATTATAGATTAAGTTGCGCCTAAAGCATTTTCTACGAATATTCATTTTTTAAAAATGTCTCGTGTCACACGAACGTGTACACAATTAATAAAATTTTATTATTAAGACTATTTTGTCCAAAATTGCGTGAATGCATACTTCGGTCTTAATTATGGAAATCATAGTTAAGTTACGCGAACATGTACATGACCACGATAATAAATTTAAAGTGTGTCTGAAGCATTCAAACGATGTTAGTTCTTACTATATGAGGGGTTCATTGTTAGGCCAAAAGATTATTGACATGGTTTGCGAGAGAAAGATATAATACTTCAACTTCCATGAATTTCCAGCGAAAGCAATCATATTCACCAAAGGGGAACTTGACTAATTATTAACATTCTGCTAGAAGTTTAGCAAACCAAATCAACTCTTAGCTTATATACTATTGTCCCTCTATTATTAACTAATTTAAAAGCATCATTCACTTAAATTCGTTGATTAATCTAAAGAAAACAGTTAAACTATCATAAACAATAAGGGGCAAAACGGTGGATCAACACATACAACACTCAAAAAGTGAGACAAACACGAGATATTGCAATATCTACAGTAAATAACGAAAAGATTGGACCTTAATTTGCTGAATATTTCCCGATGGGTACAGTGCAAAAAAGAACCGTCAAAACTCGAATCGCCTCTGTCTGATGCGTAAAAATGGAGACCGGTCAGATATGAAATAGCGACTCTGAACCTCGACGACAACCAGTGAATCCGAATCCTCATTCGCTCATTTGAATTCCATCATTTCAAAACTTGATAGATGACAGACAGAATCAATTTGAACTCGTTGAGAACCTGTGTCGCTGTGCTATATTTTTGGTGTTTGGGAGCGAGAGTGGAGGAGGTGGCAGAGTGGAGAAGAAACCGTCATTTTTGCTTTTGCTTTGCCTTAGAAATCACGATTAGAAGCCGTTTTCTTGCCTATGTGTAGCTGTGCATGGAGGCTGTGGTGTTTGCCGGCTGGTTTGGTTGTTGATTTGGTGATTGAAGGTGGTAGGGTGACGGCTGGAACTAGAGAACAGGGGGTGGAGGTAGGTGGCGGTGGAGCTCGCCGGCAGAGATGAGTGGAGATGAGGGGGTGGCGGGTGGTCTTGTGGTTTTGGGGAAGATGATGAGTGGCCAGCGGGCTTTTGGTGTAGGGAGGTGGTGGCTGGCGATTTTCCGGTGGCGGCGGCAGTGAGCAGATGGAGCGGCGACGGCTTCTCTTTTTCTTAGGTTTTTTTTTTTGGTCTAGTCGTGTGACGACGGTGTTCTTAGGGGGGTGGGCGACTAATTTTCGGCGGGTTTTTGGCGTTGGGGTGGAGAGTGGCGACTGTGTTGGGATCGTGGTTGGGATGAGGGAATTAGGCTTTTTTCGAGTGTATTTTTTGGTTGTAAAAGGTGTGTAAGAAGAAGAGTGGGAGTGCTGAAGATTTATTAGGGTTTTAAGGTATTGGACTCCGGATCTGGGCTTAAAATTGAGCCAACTCAAGCTTAAAATTGTGGCCTTCTCACATAAAAACAAGACAAAAACTAGTCCTAAAATTTTCTTATTAACTCTTTTAGAGAAATAAAATATTAATACTATTTTTTTGTATTATTTAATTTTGTGCTTTAAAATAGAATTAAAATTAATAATAAAGTGAAATACTATAGAAATAAATTCAAATAAATATTCTAAAAATATTAGGACTATTAAAGAATAATTCTAATGTGCGGGTCAAAAATTACATGTCTACAGCTACCCCTCTTTGACTAGAAACACGAAAAGTTTTCAGACAAAGAACGACGAGAAAGGTCTTTTTTTACCCGACCCTTATTTAGAGAGACCAAAGACTCAAAGAAAGAAAAATGTGACCGAGCCCTGGTATCTGAGCTGCCTACATATCCTTGGCTATAAAGGAATCAGGCCACGTGTAGTTCAGAAGTAGGAAGAGCGAAGGAGTATACCGAGGTGGAGAACCGATTGAGGTGCCATTCGGCCGAGGTTCCGGTCCGCGGCCATGCTATTACATCAAAATCAAGAAATGAAAAAGACTAACTAAGCCTATCAGGTATGAGTTACAAGATTCCTATCTATAAATTTTCTGAAGCTTGATCTTGAGTCTTGAATGGTGCTTCATGCAGACTTTTGATTTGAACCTTGATGCTTGCTAGCTGCAGGTGCTAGTTTGTTCTTCTTTAGCTTTACGGATCATGGCGGGACATGCAGAACTTGTAGCTTCAATCATGTATTGAGCAGTCCACATTTTTTCTCCGCTTCTGCACTTTGGATTCATTTCTTGCTTTTCTTTTCTTTCCTTTGAATCGAGACATCTTCTTTTGGTCATCTCGAACCTTGTGCCTCGAGGAATAACCTGCTCAAGCACCAAAGCAAACGAACGAAATTTTTCTGCCCCAGTTTGTACTCTTGGGACATGGACCTTTTTTTTCTTTTCTTTTCTTTTTTCTTTTTTGTTGTTCTCTTCTTCTTTTTTACGTTTGACTCTAAACTTGATTCCAAAAGAGGGCGGTCAAAAAAAACCACAGGCTCAAAAGGAGAAACAAAGGGTATAAAGTATTTGGGTAGTAGAAAAATGGCCTCCCGGCCTCGAGAACACCAAAACATATTATATTTTCGTGATCACAACATTGATGAGCATGTCTGTCTTCTTGGTGGTTTGTTGTCAAAGAACACTTTCCATCTATTAATCTCAAAATTTCCACCAAACTTCCATTAGTTAAACATCCTCAAGCCCAATCTTCACAATGTTTTGAAGGTGAATTTTACTCGACCTTAATTCCAAAGTATTTCAACTCTTTATTCATCCTTAAAAGTGTCTTGTTCTCAGTTATATTCAAGCTTAAATCAATATGCTAAGATCTGGCCAAAAATTCCGCATGCATGTCACATCACTAAAACTAGAGGGAAAAGAACTAAGCATGGCATGGCACAAAATGACAAACTGTATTTCATTGAGAAAAGGATGGAAGGATTTAACAACAAGACAAACAACCTAAAATCCAAGTCACAACCCTAAAATAACATGGATAATGAAAATAGCAACAAAACAGACAGACAAGACTCACACAAACAGAAAAGAGGGATAGAAGGGTTTGACTCAATAAAACAAATAAAATCTGGATCACAACCCTGAAATAACCCAGATAAAAGAGAAAACATCAAAACAAGCTACCAAGATTCCTTCCTCGTGAGGAGGTAATGCCTTTTCAATTTCTAAGCTTGATATTTAGCCACTAATTTTCTCATCAGAATCACCATGGCCTTCCCCAATTTCAGTCGGCAAGTTCCCGGGAGGATTCTCATACTCCATGTCACCACACATCATCCCCACAAAGTGTGCATCATCATGTGCAGGTAAATGATTCTGCGTGATATTGTGGGTGTCATTGTCTTGGATCACAATAAGCTTTTCCTGGATCATTCTTTCTAATTCTCTTTTCAAATCCCTATTTCAACATCGTGCCCCTAGGCATTGGAATGGTATTCACACATTTTAGAAGGGTCAAAGATTCTTGCACGTGGGTCCACATGATTTGGAGGAATAGGTTAAATCATGTCATAATGCTTTAATTTCTCAAACAAACTTGCATAAGACTCTCCTATTGATGTAAAATTATCTTTCGACCTTTGTTCCCTTCTATACCCGTGGCTTAGATGTGGGTTATAGGGCATTTTTGAAACTTTTGTGGAGGGTGGTGGAGATTTTCCGATGTTGGTGCTCGCTTTCTAGGGTGTCATGGTGACCGGACAACATACTGCGGGTGGATCAACAGAGTATTGTTGTGGATAGTAGTGCCCAGGGGAATCTTCGAAAAACTTACGAGGCTGGTCATACCTTCGAGATGTTCTCCTAGGACTTTTTCTCAACCCTGTTGTCATCATGGTTTCTTTATCATTCTCATTTGTGTCACTACGATTATCAGATTCAATCTGGACAGCCTGAGTTGCGGCTTTGAGAACTTCTTGACTTATAATTATGCATGTCTTTAGGCCATTCTCAACCATTTCCCCAATTTTGATTGCTTCCGAGAAGGACTTGCCAACTGCGGACATCATGTTTTGAAAATAATCTAGCTCTTGAGCCTGAAGAAAGACACTGATTAGCTCGTGGTCATCCATGGGTGGCTTAACTCTAGCCGCTTGCTCTCTCCATTTAATGGCATATTCCCTGAAACTTTTAGTTGGTTTCTTCTTCAGGTTGGAAAGGGAATTGCGGTCTGGGGCGATGTTGATGTTGTACTGGAACTGTTTGACAAAGGCCTGAGCCATGTCATCCCAGACATACCAGCGAGATGTGTCTTGATCATTAAACCATTCAGAGGCTACCCCCATAAGGCTTTCCCCAAAATAAGCCATTAGCAATTCTTCATTTCTTCCTACACCTCTTAGCTGATTGCAATACCTTTTCAGGTGGGCTATGGGGTCTCCATGTCCATCATACTTTTTCAAATTCGGGAGTATTGAAACCAAATGGCAAACGAACATCGGGTAACATACATAGATCTTTGAAGGCAATACTTTTCTGCCCTGCCAACCCTTGCATGTTTTTCAACTGTCGTTCTAAGCTATTCACTCTTTGGGTCATTTCTTCCTTTGCCATTTTTCGGGCAAGCTTCTCAATCTTTGTAGTAAGATCAAATAAGTACGAGTGGTACTCAGGAGAAAGGTATTGTTCTTGATGGGTAGCAAATTGTGACTCACGGGTTTTCCTCTGCACCACCATCGGCTGCGGGATGGTGAAGACGGGCATAACAGTAGTGGTTGTCTGATTGGTTGTCAATGGCACATTTTGAGAGCGCGCAACAGAAGTTCCAGCTGTAGTTGTACAGTTGGGATAAGGACTGAACCCAGGTGGATAGGATTGCTCAGGCAATGAGACCGGAGTGGAAGTAGTCGAGATGGGTGTGAACTCTGGGAAATCATGAGAATAAAAGGGCGGTCCTTGGCCATCGGCCCATGCTTGACACATTTCAGTCATTTTTTGTTTCAGTACTCTATTTTCCTCAACCATAGTACACTCTTGTTGAACCCTCTGACCCTGAGTCTCATGACCGCTCGTAACAGCTTCGATGTCAGTTGTCATTTTTCCCTTGGATTTTGTGTTGTCAGCTTACCCCAAACCGACCACCTCAAACTTTCTTCACAATTCAAAACAAAAGACACGTTAGAATGGACTCAGTCGACCCTTATTATTATCATTTGTTTTTTCCTTTTTCTTTCCAAAGTCATTTGATCGAACTTGATGTGGATTGCCTACATATCATGTGGGAACATGAATCAGATCTTGCGTAGTTCGAGACGATTTTTTTTTTGGAGAAATTTTGAAAAGACAAACTTCTAAAGAAGAAAGAAAATATTTTTTTTGAAATTTCGCTTTTTTTTTTTTTTGGAATTTCGAAAGAAAAACTTCTAAAGAAGAAAGAAAATATTGTTGGAGTTTTGGACCTTTATTTTAAATTAATGAAAGAAATACTTCTAAAGAAAAAGAAAATATTTTTGAATCTTGAAATTTCTTTACAATTTTCGAAAGAAGAGTGGAAATATTTTTGGATTTTCTATTCTGGTTTTTTGATTTTTTTTTCAAAAGTTTTTTGAAAGAAATATCTCTAAAGAAGAAAGAAAATATTTTTCTGGATTTTTGATTTTTTTGTTTTTGAATTTTTGGGAAAAAGACTTTAAAAAAAAGATATAAAATATTTTTTTGGATTTTTGATTTGATATTCTTTTCGAATGAAAGACTTCTGAAATGAAAGAAAAAAAAATTGGTTTTAATTTTTTTTATTTGAGATTTTCTAAAGAAGGAACTAAAGGAATATTTTTGGATTTTGAAAATTGGGGTCTCAAAGAAAGACTTTTCTACAGAAGGAAGTAAAGGAAAATATTTTTGGATTTTTGAAAATTGGGGGCCGGAACCGATGAGGTTTGCCTACGTATCTTACATCCGGTGAGAATCAGACCCGCGTAGTTTTGCCAATTTTGACATAACTGGGAAAACATGATATTGACTTTTTTTTTTGAAATACATTTTCTTGTTCTCTTTTTTTTTCTTCAAAAATTTTGGCAAAGTTTCGAGGCATTTTCAAATAAAGGGATTTTAAAAACAGGGGAAATTTTCTATTCTACCTCACTCTTAGTTTTTCTGCTGTTTTTTTTTTCTTTAGCCAGTCAACACACAAGCCGAAAAAAATAAATGCACATGTAGCAGGTAAGATGCATAAGGATAGTCTTTCATTTCGGGTAAACCTGTCCTAGACGGACCCAACCCCTGTGTTAAGTCCCCTAAGTCAAATGCACGTGATGCAAATAATCGTTCCTACTAGGGATCTGACATGAGGTTTTGTTATTCTAGGTTTAAACCTGAGAATGTGGTCTAAACCTGGCTTACCCGAGTGGACAACTCGAGCCAATGTGGGAGCGACGTACCGAGAGCACAAAAGTCTATCCGGCCTAGTGGCTGACCCATCCTCGTTCTTATTTGGTACGACCTCTAACAGAAAAGCGGGCCACGCGAACGTGTGCACCATTTTTAGAAGACTCGGAAGGGAGGCGTAAGAAGGTAGTTTAAATACAGTTCAAATAATATCAAAGCGGTAAATAAGTGACAATTAGCACATTAGGAACATAAATACAGTAATATCAACATCAGAAAAGCCAAGTAAAAATCACATTAACAAGATCAAATTCTTGAACCCTGAACCAGATATTCTGGGTTCGATCCCCAGCAGAGTCTCCAGAGCTGTCACACCTCCTTTTTCCCGAAAGGGTGGGGATAAGGGAGTTTTTCCAATTTAAGTGACATAATCGAATTGGGATTATTTATTTATTCAGAGTCGCCACTTGGAATAATTTATGGTGTCCCAAGTCACCGGTTTATTTTAAATCCCAAATTGAAGAAATTTGATTCCGTTTAAAGTCTGCGAACCAGAAGACCGGGTAAGGAATTCTGTTAATCCCGGAGAAGGTGTTAGGCACTCCCGAATTCCGTGGTTCTAGCACGGTCGCTTAATGATTCATACTTGGCTTAAATTGTTTAATACTCATTTTAGAACCTAAGTACATTTTATCTTTACCACTTCTAATTACTCGATTATTCGTATTTAAAGAATTATCTTAAGACGAGTTACGCGTACGTATACTCGTTTAGTTTTGGTGCGTCAAAAATCATGTCACGCGTACATGTACATAATTCATGACACTAAATTTATTTAAGAAAAAGTTTGGTTAAAGTCGCGCGAACGCGTACCTTGAATTTATTTGAAAATCGGCGATTACATCATGTCACGCGTACGTGTACACAATTTATCACGCTTAATTATTTAAGAAAAACTTGGTGAAAGTCGCGTGAACGCGTACCTTGATTTATTTTGAAACATCGTAATTATGTCACGCTAACGTGACAAAATCACGATGATAGATTAAGTTGCGCCTAAAACATTTTCTACGAATATTCATTTTTTAAAAACGTCTCGTGTCACGCGAATGTGTACACAATTAATAAAATTTTATTATTGAGACTATTTGGTCCAAAATTGCGCGAATGCATACTTCTGTCTTAATTTTGGAAATCATAGTTATGTCACGCGAACGTGTACATGACCACGATAATAAATTTAAAGTGTGCCTGAAGCATTCAAACGATGTTAGTTCTTACTATATTAGGGGTTCATTGTTAGGGAACTTGACTATATTAGGGGTTCATTAGTTCTTACTTCCATGAATTTTCAGCGAAAGCAATCATATTCACCAAAAGGTAACTTGACTAATTATTAACATTCTGCTAGAAGTTTAACAAACCAAATCAACTCTTAACTGATATATTATTGTCCCTCTATTATTAACTAATTTAAAAGCATCATTCACTTAAATTCGTTGATTAATCTAAAGAAAACAGTTAAACTATCATAAACAATAAGGGGCAAAACGGTGGATCAACACATACAACACTCAAAAAGTGAGACAAACATGAGATATTGCAATATCAACAGTAAATAACGAAAAAATTGGACCTTAATTTGCTAAATATTTCCCGATGGGTACAATGCAAAAAAGAACCGTCAAAACTCGAATCGCCTCTATCTGATACGTAAAAATGGAGACCGGTTAGATATGAAACAGTGACTCTGAACCTCGACGGCAACCAGTGAATCCGAGTCCTCATTTGCTCATTTGAATTCCATCATTTCAAAGCTCGATATATGACAGAAAGAATCGACTCGAACTCGTTGCGAACCTGTGTCGCTGTGCTATATTTTTGGTGTTTGGGAGTGATAGTGGAGAGTGGAGGAGGTGGCAGAGTGGAGAAGAAACCGTCATTTTTGCTTTTGCTTTTCCTTAGAAATCAGCAATAGAAGTCGTTTTCTTGCCTATGTGTAGCTGTGCGTGGCGGCTTTGGTGTTTGCCAGCGAGTTTGGTTGTTGATTTGGTGATTGAAGGTGGGAGGGTGATGACTGGAACTAGAGAATGGGGGGTGGAGGTGTGTGGCGGTGGAGCTCGCCGGCAAAGATGAGTGGAGATGAGGGGGTGGCGGCTGGTCTTGTGGTTTTGGGGAAGATGATGAGTGGCCGGCGGGCTTTTGGTGTAGGGAGGTGGTGGCCGACGATTTTTTGGCGGCGGCGGTAGTGAGCAGATGGAGCGGCAGCGGCTTCTATTTTTCTTAGGGTTTTTTGTTTGGTCTAGTCGTGTGACGACAGTGTTCTTAGGGGGATGGGCGACTGATTTCCGGCGGGTTTTTGGCGTTGGGATGGAGAGTGACGATTGTGTTGGGGTCGTGGTAGGGATGAGGGAATTAGGGTTTTTTGTCCAGGGTCTTTTTTGGTTGTAAAAGGTGTGTAAGAAGAAGAGTGGGAGTGCTGAAGATTTATTAGGGTTTTAGGGTATTGGACTCCGGATTTGGGCCTAAAATTGGGCCATCTCAAGCTTAAAATTGTGGCTTTCTCACATAAAAACAAGACAAAAACTAGTCCAAAAATTTTCTTATTATTTTTTTAGAGAAATAAAATATTAATACTAGACCTAAACTAAATATTTGAACGCTAACATGTGTAAAATATCGGGAGGGTAAAAAATTACATGTCTACAAGAGGCTTCGCACCGTTTCGATCCAGGGACGACCTGCCGACGGGTGACACGCGTTTGAAGTCATTATGACACATATAACGGGATGTTTCGAATCTTTTGTCGTTTCTATTGCGGTGTGTTGGAGAAGGAATTGAGATGCTCATGTCGTTTCTGGTTGTTTCCGTAAACTTACCCTCCGAGAAACGAGGGGACTATATGTATACGAGTAAAATCGAGCATATGAGACGCCTCAGCTTGCAATGAAGCAAACATATCAAGAAACGTAACGGCAAGGAACCAAAATCGAGACCAGGAGCCCCTAGAGCCGAGGTACAGGCAAAACGTTCGGCCTCGAGAGTATTGGGGCCATGACCCCAAGTTCGGTTCAAATCCCAAAGGCCTCGGATAGCACTACCAGGTAACCGAGCACAACCAACAAAAGTTTGTGATGTCCCTGACCAGCCGGATATCACGGCATGGATCTCAGCACGTATCCGCAGAGAACCGGTGATTGGTTACACAGAAGATATTTTAGTTTTTATAGAACTGTACTTAGGGTAAAACTCTCATACTATATTAAGGGGGGTCTGATTATTCATTAAAGATATTGTAACTCGCATATCAAAGCAATACACTCTTATTTTCTCTGTTATTCAAAGTTCTTACTCTCGTTCATCAGTGCTTCATTATTGTGAGTCCGGGATCGAGGGCAGACATCTCAATAAGGTTGTTATTGAGTCCGGAATCACCTTCCTTAAGTGGTTTGACAATCTATTACGTCCTTTATCTGTTTAATCTAACACAATTTATCGTTTGTATTGAATTAATCTATGTATCCTTAAAACCACATACAAGTTTAACTGTTATTCATTTTTTAGGATACAACTATTAATTCAAGAATGCAATAGCCAATATAATCCGTAATGCTTTTTCTCAAACACATAAACTGGGAAACATAATAACACACTTGCAAAACGTATTTAACAATCACTAGATTTACTTTTTGTAATTTCAAGGATAAATAGACTTTTTGATGGGCGATTTCAAGTTGGTAACTAATTATTCCCTCTATCCCATTTTATGTTGCACTCTTTCCCTTTTAGTTAGTCCCACAATAATGATATTTTTTATATTTATTAGCGATTAAATTTAAATTTCTCATTATACTCTTTTATTTTAGACCACAAATTTTAAAAGTTTTTATTTTTCTTTTCGTGCCAATTAAACACTTTCACAAAAATTGGAATGATAGAATTAATATTCTCCTTTCTGATTTTTCGAGGACATACTAGTAAATGACAAGCATGGTATGAGCAAAAGAACCTATATTTTACGAATTGTACGCCGTCGTTCGAGCCTTTACCTTTTCCTTTAGATTTGGCTTTTGGACATCCCACATTGTTGGTTTAAAAAATATTTTGGTTCGGGTTTTTTCGGAAGGAGGTGTCGTATCTGTATTCTCTTGGAAAAATAACGTGATACGTCAAATATATAAGGTGTATTTATTATTCGTAGCTATGCTTTCTAAATATTATCATTTGCTATATTTAAATTTTATAACAAATTCATAAAATAAGAGATACTAATTGTTTTGAACAGAAACAAGAAAGCAACAGGATTTTGTAGTTTAGTTGGTTAGAATACCCGCTTAGTAAACGGAATTCTTGAGTTTAACTCTCCCAATAAGAGTATTCTATTTTTCTGTATTTCACCTTGATTGTGCAACGATTATAAGCTCCACCTAGGATTGTTTTTTTCTCTCTAACTTACCAAATAAAAATAATTTTAGGCATTTAAGCTATATCTGTACATGCTAAAACATGCTCGATATTTGTTCGGCACATATAATCTGGGCCTAATGTTCTATAATATTTATTACGAATTTTTCTTTAGATACAGATGTTTATATCAAACCAATAAATACATTAATCTATTTTTGTTTGATTTTACCACTTAACCATACCAAGGGAAATTGCTTCCTGCCTTTATCCACATTGACTTTTCCTCAATGAAATTCCTTATCCATACGTTTCTACTACCAAAACATAAGGCACAAAATGGTTTCTTATAGAAAGATATTTCCTTCTACCCTAACGTTTTGAGTTTGACAGTTTTATCTTTATAGCTCCTCCAAATAATGTGGGGCAACCACTTTAGTCATTTTCTTCCCCAAGTCATCAATGCCATACTAAATAATTCATCCTCTCAACTCCATTCAAATGTCCAACTAAAATATCCAAGAATCAAACTTCTTTTCTTTTTAAAAGTATTTTTCATGGCTTCAATCTCATTCAGTCATTCATTCCACAACAAAAACACTGCTTCTATTATTCAAGAATGTCACACAAAGTGCACTAGTCCAAGATCATTTTCCATCTTAATTTCTTGTCAAAATCGCGAACCAAGTGATCTCAAAAATGCGAAAGAAGAGAAGCAAATCGACAAGGAAAACAAAAAGGGTGTATTGCCACAGCTTATATTTGATGTGGGAAAATTGGGAAATGGTTTGAAGGATAATTTGAGTCCTAAGCATAAGGGTGATTGGAAGGATTTGACATTAATGAGCTTATCGTTTGCAGTGTATGTGTACATATCTCAGAAGATTGTTTGTGCTTATTGTGCATGGACGTCCTTTGTCGGACAAACTTGGTAGATCAATTCAGCGGCGGATCTCGAATTTAGAGTCAGTGTGTTCTGTTTTCTATATATACGTATTTTTATTTCTTTTAACATAGTAGTATATATTTAAGGGTCTGAATTCGATTGAATCTACTGCGTCTACTCTAGATTCGCCACTGGATCAATCCAACATTCATGGTCTTTCCACAATTTCCTCTTCTCTGTGAAAAACAAAGGAAAATTCTTGATTTTTCTTGTTTACTTTAGAATGAGATGTGGAAAAAAATAACATATGTTTAAGGAGAACTTGTTTGTTCCTCTCATAAGAACTTGTTTCAGTTGTGACGTTTTTTATTGCATTTTGCCACATTCTTTCATGTGTAGATATTTGTCGAAATTTTACAATTTTAGTAAACAATTTCACTTGTGATCGATTAGGAGAAACTTAATTTCGAAAATAAAGTGGACTGTCTATATATACAGAATATACCAAAAATTGAAGTAACTCTTACCTGACTGCTAC
Source organism: Nicotiana undulata (assembly GCA_005239495.1). Lineage (NCBI taxonomy): Eukaryota > Viridiplantae > Streptophyta > Magnoliopsida > Solanales > Solanaceae > Nicotiana > Nicotiana undulata. The sequence goes on along the minus strand of ML274286.1, from coordinate 3,452 downwards.
GATGATTTTCGAGCAAAGATGGCCTAATATATGGTCCCTTTAGTTTAGAAACTTTTTTCAATATTCAAAACCAGTGGTGCTTCGATTATTCGGAGACTAAAAGCAAACCGAAGCACCTAATTTTCAGATCTAGCATAAAGGTAAATATGAACATACAACATTTTTCCAGAATTATTTTCAAAAACTAAACTAAAAAAACAAGTTGTATTTCATTGTGTTTCAAGATCAATTTCTCTCTCCATATACATAGATGTTTACGCTAAAAACGGATAACAATTGAATTTATAGGTGATTTTAAGGATACGTGATTTCACTCGGCACAAACTAAGAAAATGTATAAATTGATTGTATACGGTCGAAATTGGAGAGCCCGACTTCGAAGCCTCGAATGTACCCCGAGCTCGAACTCGGGAAACTCGAAGTAAGAATCAAGTCTGGCCGGGATATGCGCACCTCGGGAAGAAAATCGGAGACACGACATGGTCTACCTCGAAGACAATACAATTTCGATGACACTCAAGAAAGAGCGAGAATCTCTCAAGGACACATGTATCAGGGCGTGAATTGTGGGATAAGATTTGTACGAGTTAGTACAAGTCCGTACTAGGTTGTTATACAGTTGTACCAATAGAATTCTTTACCATAATTGGAATGTACCATATTAGGGTTTTTCCCTCCTATATAAAGGAGACCCCAATCATTTGTAAAAATAACCTCATTCACTGCAATAGAATATTCCACCCTACTTTTCTCGTTTACTGTGCTCCAAGAATTGTTCTTCGGCTTTATTGCCTTTATTTTATTTTTCTTACCTATTTTATTCCTGACCACATTGAGGCCCCCGATAATATCGAGCTTGAGGTCCCCACTGCTTTGAAAACACTGGTTTGGTTCGTCATTTCTTCTTACTTACACTTAATATTGTTTGTGTATTCACTAGTATTGAAATAAATCACATATCTTTAAAACCACAAACCAAATCTAATTGTTACCACTAATTTCGAGGTAAACAGTTTAGCGCCCACCGTGGGGCTAAAGATAATAATGATTATTTTAGTGCTAGTTTCTGATAACACACGTTATTCTTCACACTTTTTCTTGTCAAAGATTCTTTAATCTCAGGCTAAAAAATGTCTAACTCTGCAAACGCACATGTGCATGGAAACGACGGCCTCGGATTCCATGGAGAAAACAATACAACAGCTTCAGGGACCGGTGTGCCACCGCTTCACCCTAGGGTAGCACCAGCCCTTAACCCAGTCGACGTTGGTTCACACGTTGCTTTGAACGTCGACTTGGGCACTAATGTTAAAGGAAGTGTACACGGAGGGGACCATCCTGATGCCCAAAGGACACATGCTCGAGAAGAGAGGGAAGTCAATCTACAACTGATTTTTGAAATGTTGCAAACACAACAGGTCGCTATCGCTCAGTTGTAGAGTCAGCAAATGACTCCGAGCGGAGCAGGACCAGAAATAACTCATCGAGTTGAGCCAACCCCCGAGAGATCAAAGAACAATCTAGGAACTCACTAAGAGGATCGAGTCGGGAGAAAAAAGGATTGAGGACAACGATAAGAAGGTGGAAACCTACAACTCGAGGGTCGACCAAATACCGGGAGCACCTCCGGTTTTGAAAGGGCTGGACTCAAAGAAGTTTGTACAAAATCCATTCCCCCCGAGTGCGGCCCCGAAGCCCATTCCGAAGAAGTTTCGGATGTCAGACACACGAAATACAACGGGACCACCGATCCCAACAAGCACATCACCACATATACTTGTGGTATAAAGGGGAATGATTTGAAGGACAACGAGATCGAGTCTGTTCTACTAAAGAAATTTGGGGAAACTTTGTCCAAGGGGGCCATGATGTGGTACCATAAACTGCCCCCGAACTCTATCGATTCGTTTTCCATGTTCGCAGACTCGTCTGTAAAGGCACATGTTTGTTCCATAAAGGTTTCAACAAGGAAGTCAGATGTATCCAAAATCAAGCAAAGAGAGAATGAGATGTTGAGGGAATTGGTGTCCTATTTCCAGTTGGAACGAATGGAGTTACCACCAGTCTCCGATGACTGGGTCGTACAAGCCTTCACTCATGGGATGAATGAACGAAGTTCGATAGCTTCGAGGCACATGAAGCAGAACTTGATCGAGTATCCCATCGTGACTTGGGCGGATGTGCATAACAGGTACTAGTCAAAAATTAGGGTCGAGGATGACCAGTTGGGAGCCCTCTCGGGCTCGATTTATCCAAGCAGGATGATAGCAAAGGAGTCGAGAGATGCAGACAGGGAGACAAGGTCGAAAAAAGAAAGATATAAGCCATACGCGAAGATGGAAGGAACACTTCGAGGCGCAACGTACCTCGAAATGATCGAAGAGAGGTTCGAGGTCAAAATTTTCGGTGACTCATGAGCAAGGCCGATTTCGATAGGCACTCAGGACCGGTGGAGGCACCCCGAATATCAGAATAAAACTTTAGCGTCGATGCTTCAGGTATCGTCTCAGCCATTGGTAAAATTAGAGACACCTGATGGCCCAAGCCTATACAGACCAATCCTTTCTCAGAGGAACCCAAACTTGATGTGCACGTATCATGATACTCATGGGCATAGAACTGAGGATTGCAGGCAGCTTAAAGAGGAGTTAGCTCGATTGTTCAACGAAGGTCACCTTCGAGAATTTCTCAGCGACCGTGCCAAGAACTGTCACGACCCGAAATCCCACCTTCGGGCCATGACTACGTCTAACGTTGAACCCGCTAGACAAGCCAATGTTTGAACTAAATAAACTCATTAACAACTAAAACGAACAAGATAACTAAGGCATCGATGGTCCGCAATGTGAAGGTTAACAAATAACCAGAATATAACATAGCAATTTCGAAATAGAACCCATACACAAATCCCAGAACTAGTGTCACATACTCACGAACTGTCTAAGAGATTACTACAAACAAAAGGTCTGAAAATAAGTACATAGGACTGTCTTTGAAATATAAAGTAAGACAGAACTGAAAGTGAAGAGTAAAAGGTGACGCCAAGGCCCACGAACGACTGCGGGTCTACCTCGATGTCCCTGTATGAACTGAGTGAAGCTCCGACCATCAGTGATCACCGGGTCTGGCTACGTAGTCTGCACAACATAAAGAAGTGCAGGTGTAGCATCAGTACAACTGACCCCATGTACTGAGTAAGTGTTGAGCCTAACCTCGGCGAAGTAGTGACGAGGCTAGGACCAACAACAACATATGTACCTGTGCAATTTTATATAATAACAGGAAAAATGACGACAGAATTAAGCAAGTAAGACAGATACGGGGAGAACATGCTGGGGGGAAAAGGGGCAACAAAAATGCTAGTACGGTAGAAAAGGGTAATAGCTGAAATGTAGAGATAAAGGCAGAAATTTAACTTCTCAAAACAGATAATGAACAACAAAAGGCATGAC